>OMKZ01020539.1:0-70000 GCA_900302535.1 Neoniphon sammara | reverse complement strand
TTGTTGTATTCATGCTTCACTAGATGGTTTCCCTGGAGTCTCCCTCTGGCATCTAGCTTCCATACTGCTAGCACACCCATCTGTCATTAAATAATCACAGTATATTCAAGCTACATGACAAGAAGGTAAAGCCAATGAGAAGTCTGCATGGGCAACAAATTTCAAATTTCAGATTCCCTAGATTACCCTGATAGGAGCCCCAGGGCTTGTACCATACATGCCCTGTCTGTAATACAGACACAGTCCAGGTCTTCTCAGACTGTGCACATTTCCATGCACATTAATAAGTCTCATTAACATATCCACAGGTTAAGAATGACTACTTGAATTTGTATGCGTGTTTAAAATGTGCATGTGCCAGAGTTGCTGTGTACACAGTTCCTGCAACTCACTTACATGATCCCCAGTGACCAAACGGCTGCCAGAGCTGCTCCACTCCACCAGTGTGACACAGGCTGTGTGAGTGTTGGGCAGGACTGTCTGTTCTCCAGAGGGATGTGTCAGCAGCAGCACCTCTCCAGTCTCCCAGCCTAGTGCCAGCACTGGTTTGATGGGGTGCCAGCGTAGTACTGTGGGCTGGTAAGGACGGTTCACATGGCAGCTCTCCACAAACTCTCCCTGCCACATGTCAGGAAAAATTTCATTGAAGCAAGCTCTATTAGCTCTGTGACCAGTAGTTTTCACACACACACTGTTCACAGTATGCAAGGTAACACACTAACACACACTAATTCTGAGAAGAAAAAGGCAAAGTTACACATGCATATGTCCATTGGCACTTACTCTTACATCACATCTCTGATTCTTTCATCGCATTCCATATACTGTATATTAGAGGCCAAGTTTAAATAAGAATACTGTCAAACCCATATACATTCTTGCTATATCAGTATGTATTTGCACACTCTGAACAGTTGTTTCTTCAGGATCTCTTTACCTGCTGAAGGTAGAGGTCTAAGTTGCCTCCAGAGGTGGAGCTGCTTGAGGCCACAGCTAGGACAGGCAGAGTGGAGTGCCATGCCACCTTAGAGGGCACCTCACTACATTCAGGGGCCTCAATGCGGTGGTCAAAATACACCGCCATGTCCCCAGTGCTCTGTTGTAGATGAGTGAGACCGAGGGATGAATGTGAGGAACAGGACCTAGTGGAGCCTCCTACTTCATGTTGAGTCAATTATCACAACATTTAACTTTTACACTTACCTACCTACTGGCTAGTATGAATGTATGTAACTTATAGTGCCTGAAACCCTCTACAATCTCTGTGAAATGCGACTTCAAATGACTTAGCTAAGCTTTACTGCTTTTATAAAACTGCGCAAAACACTACTGTAACGTTATCTGTTGTGCAGTTTGATGTCCCTACCTAACAGGTTATTTATGGAGGCTATTAGCTATCTGTCTAGCTTAGGCAAATTAGCCAATTCACTAACTCTAACTCACTATCTGACAGGCTAGCGTTAGCTAGGTTACATAGCATCCAACATTTCAAAATTTAACGCTGTAGCTAGTTCAACTTAACGTTAAAATGTAATTTGTTTCACATGTGGATACTGTTAAATGTCGTTATATATGGTTTCGCGTGATGGTTAGCAGTAGCAGCTAACATTACATTTAGTTAACTTTAATCAGCTAACTACCAGCGCTCTCTAATCCACTGATGTTGTGGAGGGCATTTTCCAACTGGCTAGCTAGCTTGTTACCTAAGCTAGCTACAGCTAGCATTCATCGTTAGCCTGTACTGCCATAGAGCGGAGAAAAACCGCTCTGTACACTGAGTACAAGGTACGTTCAAATATCTGAGGACCTACCCCACAGTCGCCGTTTTACACTTGCTAAAGGTTATAACAGAGTAAAACATCGACCTTTTAATCCAATGTTGTGCTATTACCCTCCCTTGAGAGGAAAAAGCGTCTCTCCCAGTTGCCCCTGACAACAACTCCGGAGGCTGGCCAGGAGGCGGAGTTACGGAAAACACCGAATACAAACCGAACGAACCGAATACGTTCAGTGGCACACAATAGCAATGATGCTATAATATAAATGCCTGCTGGTTTACATAAATGAAATATGACTGTAATAGTTTCTTTGACTCTAATATAATATGATATATAATGTGACTAGTATAACATACACATAGTACAGACCAAGCAGGATTTCATTTACAGGTTTAACCCACTTCACCAATTCTATAATTTTCATAAAATGTTTTAATATTTCGTATTCAATACGTATGCATAATGTCAAACTTTTATTCAAATCTCAACAAGCTGTCAGTCAGTCCACACAATTCTGGTATTATTATTATTATTATGCCGCAGTCATTTCTAAGCAATATGATATTTTGCCAAGAATGACAATCATTGCTTATGGTTGTCATAGACTCTCCATTTTGTTTTATTGCGAAGTGTTGCCATGCCATCCCTGTTTCTGTCCTAGGAACAAGAGTCACAACTCAACCTCATCTCATCTCATCTATAGCCTAGTTAACCTACTCTCAGCCTCGCAACTACTGTTTCAATAAAGAAAAACATACATTGAGGAGTGAAGAGTCGATTAAAAACTTACTTTAAAAACATAAATAAGAAACAGCACTGAAGCTTTTCATACATGACCGAAAAATACTAAAATATTCAAAAGCCATAAATCATTAATCAGGGCATATATTAATACTTCAAAAGCTAAGCATTAAAGTTTACATTACCGTTGGCCTTAAACTAATAAAAAATACAAACACGCACAGCATGTATCTTCCAAAATATTTCATTGTTTGGGAACAGTCATATGAGAATACACCTATGTTCCATTAACATCACTGTGGGGAAGGATGACTAGAATTTTTATTGTGTGTGTGTGTGTGTGTGTGTACATGCATGTGACTATTCACAGGATGTCCTTTGTAAACAAACGTCCCCAGTACAGAGAGATGTTCCCGTACAGGAAAGAGGTTCAAAAGGACATCCTCATAACATACATTTTATTTTTGGACAATAATTGCATCATTTTCTCCTGTCTTTCATTATTTCACCTGGTTGATAAGTTACATCATGATATGGGCATAGGCACATACATTTGAAAGTATATGTGTGGACATAGTACATGATATGCATATGTACGTGCACAGACATGTATACTTCTTTCCTCTGGTTCCAGGATGTGAAATAAGTCGGGCAGCACCTGCAGCAGGCAGTTGTTAAGCTAAAAGGACATCCTTCAGCGTCCAGGATCATCCACATCCGCCAGCCCCTCTGCCAGCGAACATCCCGTGTCGTGGCACACATCGTTTCCAACCCCCTTAAAACTCCAGTCCCCAGGCTCGGTGAGGACTGATGCAAGGGCTGACGTGCATTTAAGTCCAAATGACTGAAATTCTTTTGTGATTATTGATTTAGCGATCACGACTTCAGCTCAAGTGTTTGTGGATCTAGCTGTTTCCTCAGGCTCTTATCCAGCAGCACCAGACTCTGGACAGCCAGACTCCTGCAATCTGCATCAGTGTCACCTTCAGCCACATCTGAATACAACAAAAAAAGATTATTAGAAGCTTTCTGTAATTGTAAAATAGGTTGCAATAAAATATTCAACTTTCAAGTAAGCCACGTATAAAAAGTGAAAATAAATGTAAGATGCTGAGCTGATGGATGTCCCTGGTATTTTCTTTGCATGTTTTGCACTCCTAGCTGGAGAGCAGCATATATACTTGGTACTCAATGTCATGCAACTCCTTCCCATGGCAATGTGCAATGGTGTGATGGTTAAAAAAATCCATCTGATGATAAGCAGGTCACGTCATGGATAGTCTGTGCAGCACAGGACATCCTGGATCCTCGTCTATTTCCCATAAATGTTCAGACCAGCTGTTTGTGTTTGTGTGTGTATAAATGTGTCACTGATGAAACATCCTTGATAGACACACATTAAGCAAGTGCCTCCTTTGGCCTAAGCACACTTAGAAGATACACAGATCTTTAATTAGCAATATAAACTTCGGTTATTAACGTAAACTCCTGTGTAAGCCCTAAATTAAACAGAATGAAATTGGTGCAGTAAGAAATACACTGCACAATTTAAGCTCAGAAAAAGACTCTATCAGGGCTTTTCAAAATCCCTTAAAATATGATGTTGTGATGAGTCCCTTGAAAAAGAAAGTTCCAATAGATGTGGAACTTAATCTTTTTGACCATCAGTGTTTTGTTACCTGCCAGCCACGCTCTTGTCTCAAACAGCTGATCACTGAGCTCCACCAGCAGGCTGTGACTGGGCATGCTCAGAAACACAGAGCAAACAGCGAAAAGGACACCTCTTCTCACCATCCTTTAGTAGACACATTTCAGATTACAGTTTAGAATGATGGAGTTGACTAAGAACATGCTGCTACTAGTACTGCAAAGTCATACAAGCCTGTGTAAAATTGCTGATAAAAAGCTTTTCTCGTGCACTTGACAAAAACCTATTACTATTTCTGTCCTCCTATTAGCAGAATACTACCGTACAGTATCCCTGAAGACCACAAAAATATTTCTCATCCTCTGTCCATACATTTCAGTTTGTTGTCGTTTGCTGATATGTACTGTACTTACTGATCAGTGTGGTAGCGCACCGCCCAGACAAAGTCCAGTAAAGCCCGACCCATCTGAGTGGCGACCTGCAAGAAAATCCAGATCAGATTTACACACTGTATAAACTCCAAGCCTCAAGATCAATAAAAGTGGTTTTATGTGGCAATAGTAGCACTGATGAGTGGATGGAAGCACCGGTGCATTGACAGCTAGGTGCACGAGGAGGCCCAAGGTGTGGATCAGCCGGCCCAGTACTAGGTGGTCGCTGCCCAACAGGTCAAAGGTCACCTGTGGCCTAGCAGACAAAAACTGCATTTCAGTGATGAAGCAACAGTCATGTACACTGAAACATAAAAACAGTCAGTGTTAAATCTGCACGCCTGCATAAAAGAACTAACCTGTCATAGTTCTTGAGCAGAGGGAAAAAGAAGTGTCCGGCAACAGGGGCGTAACGGTTTGGGGTGACCTTGGCTGGTGGTTGAGTGGCACCCTACAGCAACAATAGAAATGACTGAGGATTTTAGGAATAAGCCTTCATTCACATACTCAAAAGGCAGACAAAACGGCTAATTAGCAATTATACAAAGCTCCCTTTTGGTGCAGCTACAGACTAGTCAAAGTACCTTCCTGAGGCGCTTGGTCTTGCTTTGAATTCGCTTCTCCACTACTTGTCTCCAGTGCACAGGGTTGTCACCAGGATATGGGGTCAAATCAGTTATGGAAGCAGTGCCTTTTGATGGATCTCCCTTGTCAGTGATTGGCTGGGAGAGCTCCTGAGCTGACATAGCAAGGACCTGATATACCAAAACAATTTTCATAGTTACGTTGCCTGTAGCAATTAATAAATCAACAAAAACTGCTGTTGGAAGAACAGTCACAATAAAAAGTGTTTTTTGTTTTTACCTCCAAGATATCCATCCGCTGACGAAGACTGTAGTTCAAAGAGTAAAACTCTGCGGTCAAATACTGTGTCACCTATCAGAGAAAGCAAGGAGACATGTTTTGATTGTAAAAATACAAGTGATGGAATGGATTTTCCAGGAGGATAAATACTTCAATGAAGATATCTGGTAATGCTTTTCACAGAAAGACAACAGTTGAAAGATCTTACAGGGATACAGTCAGTAACAGTGAGGGCCACCATGGCAGCCTGTCTGAGAGCCAGGAAGCCAGCTATGTTGTATTTATCTTCCATGTGAAGAAGCACCTTAGTGAGCTGGATGCTGATCTGAAACCACAGCACAGGAACATTAAGTGACTGAAATGTGAAACAATCTTAAAAAAAAAAAAAAAAAAAAAAAAAGTTTTTTTCTGAGAAACCGTGTATAGCTAGGAATAAAAATAATCCAAAAACAAACGTTCAAATTGCTGTTCTAGTGTTTGAGGTCAAGGCACAAAATGTCTGCTGGCCCTGCATTGATTTTATATCTTCATTCATATTCATATAGGCTGTTCATATTGGGGAAACCAAACCGGTCTGGTCTGACTTTATTTAAAACAAAAAATGATAAGAAGCTAATGTTACAGACAAACTAACCTACCATAGGGCCTTATGAAAGGCAGTAAATTCATTCAGGGATGTATCATGTTTGAACTGGCATAAATTTGAAGTACTGATATTGTACCAACAATAAAAGCCTTGAGTAAGAGTGACCACAGGCACAGTACTTTCTGTACATCGAATGGCTGTGGGAGACGCCACTGTCAGTCGTTGTCATACCTCCTTGGTTGTAAAGACGTTCTTCCTCACCAAACCCTCAGCCGCTCTCAGACTGAGCTCCACACGCACCGAGTCGTCAGAGGAAATGAAGGCTGAGTGGGTTGACAGATAAGATGACAACAAGTTTGATCCAAGTGTATAAATAGGGCTACATCAGGTGATCAGTGAAGCCACTGAAATTAGACCTGTGGAACCTTACCTTCCAGACAGTCTCGGAGGTAGCGAGGTGGGGATGCTTGATTCATCTTCTGATCGCCAGACATGTCATACGGAGGGAGGTCATCATCGCTAGACCAGGAAGAAACTTGGAGTTAAAGCTACACCTTTAGAGTCCTTTTATTTCACACATAAAACTGAAACCTCTGAGACAAATTTATTCAAAGGACATTAGCGCTGCTCGTTTTGAGACAGAGCTCATTCTTACCTATCCAGGTCAGAGTCTGGATCAGTTTTTGGAGGCTGAGGTACCGAGTTATTTTGGGATGATGTATCCTGAGCGGATGGAGTCTCTTGAGGGGAATTAACTCTGCAGATGGGAAACAGAGACACCATTAAACAAAATGAGAGCAGAAATTAAAGGAATATATCAAGTCTTCATGGAAAGTGATAAAAAACAAGAAGTGCAAAAAATAATCCTTGTGTGCCTGGTGGATCTTTCTCTCCAGCCCTCCATGTTAACATTTCAGCTTACACTATACTGAGTGAATCATTTTCCACAGTTAGAATATTAACCTCTTATTGAAAAAAAATGTTGATAGTAGTTCTTGTTAATTAAACAACTGTAGATTTATAAAATCTAAAAATTAAATGTAATCAGTGCAATATAGCTGATGTTGCGAGTTTCATTTTTGGAACTATTTCAGTTTAGCAGAAACATATTAATCTGTTGTGCACAGATTTTTAGCTGCAAGCCATCTCCTGTCTCCCACTGTGCTCAACCCCTGTGGAATCAAGCAGAGTAGTCCTCGATAGTATAAAAGAGTAAGTTAATTTGTTATTAGATTCTGAGTTATAATTACCAGTCTCCCACACAAATCTTCCAAGCTTGGTTGTATATCATTTAAGATCACTTACCACCGAGCTTTAGAGCTGCTGCAAGTTCTCATTTTCTCACTTTTGAAATAATAATGCTAGCTAGCAGCTACATTCTCATCACTTAACGGTTAAATTGACCAACAGACAATATAATCTGTAATTTGGGACAAAAACAAGCTCTTTTTCTATGGAACAAGTTACCATGTGGGTTTTATGGATCAAGCTGTTAATGCAATGTTCAATACTGACCCATTTACAGGCTCAGGCTCTTCATCAGTGAGGGGGGTCATCAGAGAGAGCAGCTCCTGTGTTTCTTCATTCTGCTCATACTATGACACAGTAAAATGCAAGTCAGATGCAGGACTCAACCCTAACCCTAATCCTAACCTGGAACATACATATGCATGCCTAGTAATCTTACACATTCTTTGGGAAAGTTTTGGTGTTTCCAAAATGGCTTCTCAATCCAATGATGAATCAAATAATGTATATTAAAGACATATCTTGCACTACACAACTGTCAGAGACCAAAACAGTGGTTCGGTCCACAACACTGTATCTTCCAAACTGAACAGCATTTGTACCTTAAATTGCAGCTTGGTCCCGTTTGTGTCCATGCGGGAGCTCAGACACTCTCCCACCACCATGCCAATATGCCTGATACGCACCACAGCACTGTCCAGGCGGCTCTGCATGCCACCCAACAAACACTGGAGTAGCTCTAAGAAAGGAGAAGCACAATGGTGAATAGACTGCTGTGAACTTTTTATATGTTTAGTAATTTCCATAAACTTAAGGGCCTTAAAATCCACTGAGTAATTCCAAAAATACAAGGTTGTCAACCTGGGAGAGATTATGGACTTTAAGACATGTGATCAGTGATACGCCAAATAAGGATTATAAGCAAGAAAATGACTAGAACGTGTTATAACATGGTTGTGGAGTCTTGATCATTTAAGCTGTGACTGTTTCTGCTGATTTACTCAGTGAGTTGAGGCAGAAGCGGTGTGAACTGTACCTGGACGCAGCTCCTGTAGCTCAGAGTCGTTCAGCAATCCAATACACAGCAGCAAGGCCTTGCTGACATACAGCTGCTGCTCTATAGATGTATGTTTCACTGCACTGGGGTTGGCCCAGGCCTGGCACAGTGATCGCAAAACCTGAGAACAAACACACACACAAATGCATGTGAAAACCAGTGTGTATTGGGATATCACTAGACTGGTAAACATCCACTGAGTGCTCACCTGGGTGATCAGCGGTCTTCGCTCCCTGTCTGCTGCAAGGTAACCTATAAGGATTCTCAAAACTCGAGTCTGGGGGAAAGAAATGTTATACAAAGTATAAACAAATGCCTCACTACATGGGATATACTGACAGGCAGTGAGTCATCTTCTCACCTCATACTTGTATTGGAGTAACAGCATTTTATGAGTGATGACAAACTGGGCCTTTTTATTCTTCAGCACCAGATTTCCTATGATTCTGCCCAGAGCATCAGGCCTGAAAAAAGAGGAAAGAAGCTGTCATCTATCAGGCAAATTGACATGCATGCAACCGTCCATACAGCCTAACAGAAGGTGCTCTGCAGTCTTAGATAAACATCTTACCCACTGACAACCTGTACCAGTCCAGTGAGCACGCTCTCCAGCCATCGCTCTGGAACATTCTCCAGCAGCTTCCAGCAAACCCTCTGCCACACCATGTCTGAGCGTGTGCAGACAGACAGCCGAGGAGCCATCACAGCCAGCACCAACCCTGTAAAGGCAGACAAAATTCAGGAGGAGCTCTGCGTAAACGCTGACAGACAAAAAAATTGGGCCAATGTGAGGACAGTCAATTATCTCATCAGCCAAGCTTGTGCCATGGCTGAACATTTGGCCGTCAACAGTCAAATAGAATTTCACCAATCAGCTTGCCCTTGCTACCGTACCAATGTGATTTCATTTTGGGAACAATGGTTTGACTTGGCACATGCAAAATGAACAATACGCTGATAGAAGCCATTCAAAGCTTCCCAGATCCCTACGACCTTTATTTAAACATCCAAATGTAATTCAACTCACCACCATGCCCCTGAATACACACTTTTCCAAGTGTTTGAGCCAGAAATGTCAATGAACAGTCTTTCCCATCTGTTGAAAAACACAAATGACACAAATAGGATGAGAAAAGGCATTTTCAATAGCACAGCAATGAGTTTTGATATTAGGAGCATGCCACTTGAAATTTACAAGATGTCTGTACACCTCTGAGTGCTTGGCAGGTTCGCTCCAGGGCAGTGAGCATCTCTGCAGCCAGCAGTGGGTAGTACTGCTGAGGAAGAAAAAGGGGCTTGTTGTTAAGATGCAACTTGTTGGCAGTGACGTCCGGCAGAGCCACTATCCGTCCCAGCAGGGTCTCTCGGAGCTGGGGGGAGTCAGAGGGACCTGCCCCGTGACAGTAGGACCACAGCAGGTCAGCAAGACGACCACTCTGAAGGAATGTCTCAATGAGGTTGACCAAGTGGTCCAGACTTGAACTCGGTCTGCAGAGGAGAGACAATAACAGAGGAAGAGGAGCTCGGACAAAAAGATAAATAGCTGATGTCTCACGTCTTTCTCTTTCTATTCCTTATATATCTTCCAACACCTCTTACCTCAGTGATCCTATTCCCTCCATCAGCACCAGCAGAGCTTGCTCCGGAGGACCTCGGAGGAACAGGCCGTCCCATAACTCTTTGCGCTGAGCGGCTGTGAGAAGCCGCAGCCAGTCAGCGCTGATGCTGCTGATGAGGAACTGCAGGGTGCGGGTGTAGTGGGCTCTCCTGAACTCTGCTCGCTGGGCTGAAGTGGTCCTGCTCTCTGGTCCTTCGTCCAAGTAAGAGTGGAGTGTCTGAAGAGCGGTGACAACTTCTGTGTTGTCTACGGAAGCAGTGAGGGTCCGGACACACTGGCCCACCGCCACACGAACCTCAGTATTTGGGGTGACGGATTCCATCGTTGACATGGCAACTGCCACGGTGACACAGGAACAGAAATCAAGTAGCCAGCAGCAAATTGACGCTTATTTTTCCGAGCTTTTGATGTAATACGGTTTCAAATAGTAATTTCGTTAAACGTAATTTTGACACTTAAAAGTAACAACTAAATACAGACTAACTTACTTCAGTGTTGAGTCAGGGCACTCTAGGTAAGCTAGCTGTTAGCTCAGGCTGTCAAACTAGGCACGCCTCTCGTGCAAGTAATAAACTCCTCATTTTAACGTTAACGTTAAGACATTAACATTGCCAAGACAGTCATAATTTACGGTCGCTATGACTTTAATTAACCTCTGTTACTGGTCAAATTTACAGTTTTCTGTCAGCCCCTCCTCCCGCCTGCATGTTTCTTTGTGTGTTCCAACAAAATAATACCGTGCTATGCGAGGAAACACAAGAAAGGTTCCGGAAAGAAAAATCAGTCTTGTGCTGCATTCAAGAAGCCAACGTTTTGCTTAACACTTGGAAATCTGTTGTTTCAGGACTCCTGTTCAGCTACTCTTGACTTATAAAATGAGTCAAACTCACTGCACGTTTTTTGCATTTGAACAAAATCTTTATTATTGCACACGCATGGGCATGTGCCTTTGTAAACACTGTACATGTTATAAATTCCCCTCCTTCCCTTGCTTTTCAGTTTCTTCTCTCTCTTAGTGAGTCTGTTATCATTTCCACTGCATCCTGCATATCATCCAGCTTCGGTGCGGTCTGACTGTACCATTCAGCGGTTGCCAGCACTCTTTTCATGTCCACCCCTGCCACAGGGAGCACTGGTATACCAGCCACCAGCATGGCTACCATCAGAGGACAAACAGGCCCAGCTGATTCCAAGATATGCTCATGTGTGGGTGGTAGTTGGGGTGAAGCTGGCACAAAATTCACATGTGGACCCTGATGCTGGTTTGTGGTCGGGTAGTTGTGGAAGTTGTCATACTGCTGCTTGCTAAATCTGGTAAAGTTATACATAGGATTGTGAGGGCCACGGGGTGCAAGGGTGTGCTGAGGGTTCCTGCAGTGCATGCTCACAATCTGCAGAGGGGGGCTGCTGGGTGGAGAGTGAGGGACCCAGTGTCCAGGTATGGGCCAGGTGCTCTGGAGCTGAGCAGGGTGGCTGTACCCCAGGACAGGGGGAGACACAGGAACACCTCTAGGTGCTGTGCATGGTGGAAAACACAGAGACAAGACACAATGCATAAATAGAATGATAATATAGAAATTGAAGTTCTAAGGATAATATTAACTGTTATGACCCTGATGAAGAATGACCTTCAGAGCATCACTTTTCATTTGTAGTAACTTACCATCTGAGCTGTGTCCTCTCACAGTGAAGAACATGTTAAAACACTGGGGTTTGCTCTGCTCAAATCAGAGATGTAGCTGCATGAAAAAAGTGCAAGCCTGAAGCCTCGTTGTTTAATTTAGAAGAAGTGTCTGATTCTGAGGATACTGCATTGTTTTTCCCCACGGCAACCAAATGTTCTTCTGTCTGGTTCCAAGATCTATAAACGTGTATGTGCATACATGTAGTACAGTGGATGATATGTAAAATAATGACAAAACCAAACACAAGGTCATTTTATTCAGTTTATTTCCCTAATCTTACTTTCACTGTTTTCCTTTAAATTTTTTTTCTCTTTTTACAATCACTTGAAATTATAATTCCCCGGTAACAATTAGGATTACATCTTTAGGGGATCTTCAAAAATAATATACAGCTGTAACCAATACTGTTATAATTTATACATTTATCTTTGAAAATAAGAATAAACTTAAGTTTTACAATTTCTGTTTTCTACAATATTCTCTTTTTATCTTCCCATGTCACATAATGGCAAGCCATGCACTACTCCAGTAGTGATGTTTGTGCCTTGAGCAAACTTTCTTTGGACACTGGAAGTGACTGTGAAAGAGAGAGAAAAAGTTCACAAAAATGACAATTCATATTTACACAATTTAGATTTCATAATTATAATTTAACAAACTGACAGTCACATGGTCAGTGCTTTTCCCAGGGCTCATCAGGTTAGTTTAGAGGCAAAGTTTGAGACACAGAGGCACAGTGTTCAGACTAGCGGGCCAGTTTTTCAGGGCAAAACTCTGAAAGCTGAGAGTCCGTCGCTTTCGGGTTTTATTAAGTGAGGAAAGCTTTTGGGATTAACTTGATAGATTGAATTGTCAGGTAAAGGTCAAAACATCTGTCTTTGGTTATTTTGAGAGCAGGGGTTAAAAAAAATGAAGAAACTGGAACTGGTTAAAGTGCATTAGAGAATTCCACTGAATCAAGTTTAGCCCTGCTATAAGGGAATGTTTTGACAGGTCTGTGGTCTCACTAACTGTCTCGTCGTTCAGGCAGCAGTCCTGTTAAGCTCTCAAACTATCCGTCAGAGCCAGACACACTGAAATATGAGGGGGGAGAAATAGGATATCTGTAGTATTGCCTACTCTGGCCGTGTTTGGATGGTGTGTCATACTGTTTCCTCTTAAAGTCACTGGGTTGTACTGCAAATAATTCACCAATATGTATTACGTCCATTGGGAAAAAACCTCCAATCACACCAAAAGGCAGAAAGTTATACTCAGCACGCCTGAATATGAGGTTTTAGTTATTATGAGGTCTCACAAGTTAACAGGTACAACTCCACTGATGTATATAGCATATGGATTTGTCAGTCAAGAGATTTGTCAAACTACTGAATCAGTGATATACAATAAAAAATGAGTGTTTCCATGCAGTACCTGGCTCCAGCTGGGAAGACAACAGTGGGAACTGCAGACTCTGCCATATCTAAAATCACAATGCCCTTTAAACAGGTCATGGCAACATCAGCGTTATGGAAGAGTGCAACGACCTCACCGGACAAGTCAGCCATTTTGAGTTTGTCAGACTCAAAGCTTTTTTTTTTTGCACACAATGGTGATTCAACCAGAGACAATAGAACTTTGCTATAAACATTTCTCTTAATTCATTAAATTCTCCCTCAAAAGAACATTTCCACAGAATCAGTCGCTGTGAATTACAATCTCCCCTTGTGAATTCAAAAAAATACCAAAAAAAAAAGAACAATGTACAAACTTATTTTCAGCAGAAGTGAATAGAACCGTGTGTGAACCAAAAGTGTATTGTTGTCATCACTGTTGTGTCAAAATGATGAATAAATATCTGCATGTGATTTAAACGAGAGAAACCAACAGGTACTGTACACGCTACATGCTAGAGAAGAATACAGGCAATTTTTCTCAGCATAAGACAAGAAAAAGAACACTTTTCTTCTTTTTTTCCCCGACTATAAAAATACCTAGAATCTAGAAGGAGGGTAGAAAAAACTTTACATGTACAAGTCATTTACATCCAAGGCCATTTTCCATGGAGTGGCAGGTGAAGAAGAGCAGTGAGCTAGACTTTGAGGTGAACAGGGTGAAAAATATCAATAACTTCTCATAGCATACGGGTGCTGTTTTGGTGCAGAACGCCATGCTGTTTGGCCCTCATCTGAAGAGGACGGCGACCCCTCAGCAAGAAACATCGACTTAAAATCCGTCAAGATGTTTGGTATCTATGTCAGACGTGTGTGTCCAGTTTCTAAGTGGGAGATAGATGTCCAAAATGTCCTCAAAGTGTCGAGAAATGGCCGGGCAGCACTGATTGAGTGCAGCATCAGTCCTCATGTCCTCTTGTTGTTTTCCAGAAACGGTGATGATGATTCAACAGGGTGAGATCAGGTTTGTTTTATCTGCCCTTCATCAACGTCCGCTGCTTCTTCTGCACACTATTGCTACCAAACTCTAAAGTGTCCCTTCAATATTGTGTCTTTCTTCATATCAGGTCTGGAATTAAAAAAAAAAAAAAAAAAAGATGAAACTGGCCAGCTAAAACGCTCCCTAAAGTCATCAAAAGAGCTCAGTTAAACTCCAGATGGCTGAGAAAAGAAGTGGTGAAAATATATGTGAAAATTCAGGAAAATACTCTGACATATGGCTGCAGCTCATGAGCATGTCTCTCATGCTATATGGTATTCTTATTAATGTGATTTTTTTTTTTCTTCACGTTTAAATGTGAGTGGGATGTCTGCAGCTACAGCCCACACCAGCCCTGACCGTGCCGGTATCTGTGCGCCTGCAGCAGCGACTCCCATGCTCAGTCATCTTCATCTTCATATCATCATCAATTTAGGATTTCATCCCTTCACAATGAACCATTTTTTTCTGCTACCGACAAAGAAAACATTTTTTGAAATCAAAACAAAACATAGTGCAAAGTACAACCATTTGTTACTTCATGTGTCAAATACCAGTATTTTTCAGTCTCGGAAACATTTTCACTGACACTAATTCACTTGTGCAGCAAAAATGGTTGGTAACCTGATCAGCTTGCTCCCTATCACTTTCACTCCGCAAGAGAACGCCAGGATCAGGTGGGCTGTACTTAAAAAACAACACTACATTTCCCAGAAGTTTCCCTTTTAGGCTTAATTCACTTTGTAGTGTGTAAAATGTCTAATTGTCAGTATAAACATCTCTTTTTGTCAGTTGCAGCGCCCTGTCTATGCTTCCTAGATCAAGTTTGACTTACATTTTATCAAATGCTAATGCCAGAGCTGTTACTAATACTCATCGCCAGAGGGAACTGTGGGAAATGAAGTGTTTTTCCACTGGAGGTTTCTAGCCCACCTGAACTCTGGGACCCTGTTTCATTGTAAAAATAAATGGAGATGCAGCAAATTATAATCCATCCAGTTCCTTCTCTCTGGACCTCAAGGTATACAAGAATTAAAGAAACAGTTCACCCAAAACACAAAAAATATATTTTCCATCGTACCCCTGGTGCTTTCTATCCATTCAGAGAAGTTTCTGTGTGATTTGGCGAGGTCTACAACAGTCTTCCCTGTCTCCCAGCACCCCAATACCAGTAAATTTATCTACCCGCCCCCAGAAAGTACAAATAAGAGGCGGATAGATACAGTTTGTCGGCGTTCTTCAGCTGGAAATAGTTCCCAATGAAACTCTGCACCCCTGAGGGCTGTGCATTATGTCAGGTAATGATGTCATTGTTTTAGAAAGGAGCTGCCGCTGTTAAGTTTTCACAGTCATGTACATTCTTGGTGGCTTGAGCTCCACAAAATAAAACCCATCCAACTTCAATGTACTGGAGCAAAGGGAGACAGGGGAGATTGTTGTGGACTGGAAACTTGGCCAAATCGCACAGAAACAAACTGGGACTTTAGGACTAAGTGGAAAAACATCTTTTTTTTAGGTGAACTATTCCTTTAAGGTGTCATTCTTGTTCCTCCTTGAGTCACCAAGCTTTTTCGAAACCTTGAAGCAACACAGAGCATAAAGGGAATGTAAAACAGCTCACACATTTGGACAAACACACACACACACACACACACCACACAAACCCTCCGGGCATTTCTCATCCTCGACCCTCAGAAATGTCCCTCACTTGGGTTGACTGGAACGATAAGTCCAATGATTTTTAAGGACAAGACACACTGTAAATATGACTGGTAAGCAGCACAGCAAGCGTTAAATGAGTTTAAGAGCCACAGACAAATTCAACAGAGCAGTGGCTACGATATCTTTGACCAGAGCTTCATACGGCTTAAACACTCGATGTGGCTTAAACACGATTCAGCCCGGTTCAAGAGGATACGCCCATCTCATAAAATCCCTCCCTGTAACAGCTCACTGACTGAACTGAGGCTTAGTTGATATGTATACTCAATTAATACTTAGATCACCTTTGCTTTTAAGGCTTTCAGGTATCATTGTCTGAATTTCTCATCTCAACCAAACATTGACACTGTTTTTGGAAAGGGGATTTCTAACTCCTCGTGATATTGACCTCATGTACACATTTACACACTCATACGCTTAACAGGGGAGACTCAGGTCCCTCTGGCCAAATACATGGAAGTCACCAGAACCCAAGTGTACTCAGGAGGGCACACGCACACATACACACACATACAGATTAGCTCAGATTCAGGGACATCTACCTAAAAATAGCTTATTTTTCACTGACAGCCATGAACTTCTTATCAATCTGCAATTCTTCTTTCAGGGGAGTTAGATGACTGCTTTCTTTTTTTCCCCCACCAAAATGTTGCAAAAATAGGTTTATTCCCCGTCTTAGTAGTTTGTGTTTTGTTTTAGCCAAGTCTTCGATTTTATTTTTTTTTACAGCCCGTTCAGTCACTCTGAGTGGCCCATCTGGCTGCCTTGGTCAGCATGGTGTCTATTTGACCTCTAGGATGGAGGGGTTGGACTCCATGATGGCCACGATGATTTTGTCGATGTAGTCCTGGAGTCTGTAGTTGATCTCCTCCTGTTTGTGGATAGCCTCCATCAACTGGAAACATACAAACAGGTGTTAGTGGAGACAACAGTGACAACATCGACACATCACTGAAATAAAATGTGAACTGATGATGGGAATCTCTCGGCTGACCTCTCCACGGGACACAGAGTTGATCTCAGCTGCCAGGGAGTCGGAGAAGGAGGCCGACATCAGGTTCTTGGCTCCCTGGATACTCAGGTTGATGATCTGGCCGTTCAACTCGTCGTTCTGCTCCTTCAGGCTGCGGTTGTCCTAGAAAAGCAAATTTGGATTTAACATGTCAAACACGGTCCTGTGACTTTTATGGCATGTCAAATTCTTCCTGTCCCAAGCAATATGGTTTGAGTGACGGCTTAAACAAAACCCAATATAATTTTCCTTGTAAACATACTCAGTTTTGTTGTTTACATTCAAAGTTTCTCACCAAAACACATTGTGTGTGTGTGTCCTGAAGGCCTAATAAACATGTCAAATGCTTTTCCTACCTTGAAAGACATTTGCAAAACCTTACTGGAATATTCTGAAAGTTGCATTCTTTGCATTGCTGTGTTTAATATGTTATATGTGATATGTAATATCTTACATAACATGTTCTTCTAACACATTATGTAAACAGTACAGGGTTTTCCTGGTGTGCACTACAGCTCTGCAGCTGTTAACAAACTACACTGGAAACCTTTAAGAAAACACCACAAATCAAATAAGTGGAGTTAAGGGTCACATAAGTGAAATAAATTCAGAATGTGTGTGCTACCTGTTTGAGTCGTTTGATCTCCTGCTCCAGCTCGGCTTCGCGGGTGCGGGTCTGGTACTCTTGCAGCCCGGCGCTGGGAGAACGCCCCCTCTTGGCCTCGGCCTCCAACTTGTACAACTGTAGGTGCTCAAGTTGCTTACGCAGGTCTTCAATTAGCTGTGGTATAAATAGATCAAGGAGCATTAGTTAGTAAAGTCAATAGCGCATAACAAAAAAGTGGATCCTTCCGATTAACAAGACAGAATTTTGACAATTAAACAGTGGCCACTGCACTGTTTTGTAATATTTTATATGCAGAGTACTAGTAATTTCCTTACCTCCTGTGTGCACTCCTTCTCTTTCTGGCTCTGGTGGCGCTCATGGCTCAGCTTGTCAGACATCTTCCTGCGAGACTCCGTCTCCTCGGTCAGTCTGTCAGTCATGTCCTCCGTGTCGTCCTGCAGCTTCCTCTTCTCCTGGAAGACAAAAACCAAACAAGACAAAGGTTATGAGGAATGTTAAACACTTCAGGGATGGAGCTGAGGAGAAAGAAGAGAAATAAAAAAAAACAACACCAGGTGAATTACATGGACTGTGATAACAGTGTGACAGAAGAGACTACAGGCACAGAAGAGAAAACAAAAGCAATGATAAGATTGCTCTCACCTCCTCCAGTCTCTCGATGTTCGCTCGTAGACAGGGAACACAGGACCTCAGTTCACTGTTTTCTTCATCAAGCTGCTGCAGTCTGAGGAAAAAGGTAACAAACATCCTTCAAACACATAAAACACCAAACACCTACAACTACATGGTAACACACATGACACATCTGCATTCTGTTTTGACTGATGGTCAGCTGTGCTATTCCAAAGAAAACAGCTTATAGTCAGAGGCACGTCAGTACCAGAAGGTGGCAGTATGGAGCTACAGTGACTGACAAACAGTACGTCCACCACAGTTTGCATAATTACTAACCCACCCCTTCTTTCCCTCTCTGCATTAAATCATGCTTTAATAATGGCTATTTCTGTCGTCAATATATATTTTAAGTTATCACAAGATACCAAAATGTATTTGAAAACGGCTAAATCATACAATTAAATCACTAAGTAGGGAACTAATTCTATCAATAAGAGCAGACTGCTTGTGCAAGTGTTAAACAGATGATGATTTACTCTATTACACAAAAATATGGTCTTCTTCAGAGATACCCAGTTCTTTCCCATCCAACCACTCGTCTCCTGACCTGGCCTGCAGGTTTTCCAGCTCCAGCCCTCTCTCCCTCTCCAGCTTGCTGAGCGACTCCTTGTGGCGGCGGATCTCCTGCTGTAGGTGCTCGTCAGCTCGGACTTCCTGCTCCTTCAGCTGCTCCTCCAGGGCGTTAGCCCGGTGCACCAGCTGCAGGTTCTCCTGGCGTAGCCGCGCGTGCTGCTCCCCCGATGCCTCCGACTCCTTCTCCAGCTCCGCTACCCGACGCTCGAGGAGGAGCACCTGCATGAGGAAAGTGTTAAAGGTTAAATAAATGATATTCACATGTAGATGAAAGTAAGTCTACTCTGATTTATCATGGACAGTATGAGTGCATCTGTAAAATAGTATTATGAAACAGTTTTATACAGATTATGCAGTCATGCTAGAATGTGGAATGCTTCCCCGTCCCTCAACAACTACTACTGAGATGCCCTTGAGCAAGGCGCTTAAACCCTAACTGCTATGATGGAACTGCTTACTGGCAAACAGCAGAAAACTGTGACAGCACCAGGAAGTTCCCAGGTGTGAATGTAACTGGGGAAATGTGAGGCAGTGTGTTGATGGAAAGAGTGTTCTCAGTCAACTTTCCATGGATTAAAAAAATAAATGAATAAATAAAAAAAAACTTGTATGAAGAGGGCGACTGTTGGTGAGCTCTGACCTTGTCGGTGATATCGTTGTCAGCGAGTTCCAAAATGTCCCGGGTTAAGTCGCTCATGGTGTCTAGAGTCATTGAGCTGTTCTGGAGGAGGTGTCTACAACAGAGTGGGAAAACTTATAGGCCCTGGAGGAGCTCTCTCATGTATGGTAAACTCAAAATTTCCCATCATTAAACAAATAAAACTGAAATTTCACAAAAAATGTGTACCATTACCTACTGAAATAACAGAAACTTGCTGAATTACCTTGCTACTTTCTTGCTGGACAGCCTCTTGCCTGCGCTGCATGGGGGACAAAACAACAGGAAAGTAGTCAGGAAGAGAGAAGGGATAGAGGAAAGAGACACTATCTCCTGGTATTCCTCCTATCCACCCCCTCACCCCTCTCTCTATGAGGAGAGCAGAAGAGAGAGGGGCGAGATGAGGTGGGCCTTAACTATTAAATCACCAGATCTGTGCCTATACCACAGCTATGACATAGTCACACACCACAGCAATCTAACACAAAACACAGCAGCCCACATTTATCAAGTATGCAATTGCAAACAAGTGCTGATTTAGTATCACTTTTTCTTTTCAGATTATAATCCACAACGCGGTCACAGGGACCCGGCCAGTGATCCGAGATCAGCAAGTCAATTCAGGCAGCTTTGATAAACACAGGCTCATCTAAAAAGCATCATGTCGCTACCAGCAGCCATTCTCCGACGACTGAAATGAAATATGAATGAGATGATATGACCAGTAAAACAGCAAAATAAACACCACTCACCTGTGACGACAGCTGCAGATTTTTATATCTAAAACAACTGTTCTATGTTTCTTTAGGGTTTTATTTAAGTGAACTTAATAGGTACAAAAACTCTTTAAGCTCGTTCTAACTACTGTGTCAAGGAAAAATGTGCTATGTATGCAGTATTTGTGTGGATATTAACTGTGGGAACTCTGAAAAAATCTGTTAGTAAACAGCTGCAGTAGGGAAGAGCAGTCCGTGAAGTCTCTTCAGTGAAGGCCATCATCTTTTTTGCAATGATGCGCACACTTAAGCCAGGCTGAGTCTGAGTTTTCCCACTGACAAGCCAAATGCTAACACACTGCAACTCACACAGAAACGTGCAGAGAGGAGTGGAGATGGAGAGTAATTGGGATGAGTGTCCACACTTACGCCATAATGCATGTGTGATCCCTTTCACACAACACACACAGCATGTTATCAACCAAACACAACACACAGGCATTATGGGAATGTGTGTGATATCTGACACAGCAGTGCATACACACTCACACAGATTGCAATCGGAGGGGGGGTGGGGAAATGATCTGTTACCTAGTCATCTCTAGGAAATTGAGGCGAGTGGAGAGGTCCTCAAGACGACTTATTTGTTTGTGACACTGGCTACAGAAAAAGTCCAGCGCCTCCTCCCTGAGGAAGCTCTGAAAGCAGTCAGGGAGAGGAGCAGGTGCACTGGAAAGAGGAGAGACGGGGAGGAGGAAGGAGAGAAGGAGCGGTGAGTGACGGGCAAGAAGGGGGTGCACTGAGGCGGGGCAGGACACCTACGGGTGTGCAGGGATACCAGTGAAATGCACAGCAAAAGTCTGAAAGAGTAACGTGTGAGGGCTATATTGGGAAGGAGAAGTGAGGCAGATTATGCAGTGTGGCTGTGATTTGTTTTCAGGATGGTTTAAGGAAAACTGCCAACAGTCTGAGAGCTACAAGTGTGCAGTGACCTCCCTTGTTATCAAAGCTGGTGAGCCATTTTTCCTGCTCCAAAACATTCCTGCCTGTTCAGGCTTTACAGAGAGCCCAGAGGACCTGCAGAGTGGCTCACACTTAGCAGACAACATTAAAACAACATAAGCTCTCAAACCAGCGAATGAAGAACACGGCTGTTTATTTCAGTGTAGGAGTCTGCAGCAGCAGCAGCAGCAGCAGCCTCTGCCCTCTCCTCACATCACCTCTTTACCGGCTGATTGTTCATTCAGAGAGCAAGTCGGGTCTGCATTATGCAACAAACTGGCACAGGATCCTGTTTATGTAGGCAGAAAGACCGTGGTGCATGGCAGAGTTTGACTAAGTGTCACTTGATGGTCAATGTGCTATTGGGAATCGCTGCTGCATGAAGCCACTTAAAGAATGACATTGTTTAGTAACATCCGCAGTGATGCATGTGTATGTATGTGCAGAACAGATGCAAAGCAAAACAGTGTGTATCTGCGCAGTGGGAGTGCTGTACTGCAAGATTTATATGTAGGCGTGTGTGTAGGAGGCAGTGATACACGCTCCAGTAATAAGCGTGATTGGTTCAAAACAGTGACGTGTTCGCTCTGTGTGGGTGATGTTTGTGGGATGCAGGTTTTTTTTTCTCCTGTATATGAATTTTTCATAACAACCAAGCACATACCCTGTACATGTGCTGGAACCCTTCACATGTTAGCTTTTCTCTTACTCTAATATTGCTCTCAGTGTTAAAAACTGCATTTATTTTATTTTAAAAATCCTTCATCTTTTCCCAATGCACATAATTCATATAGTCTCCATGATGTTCAATGGATACTACATTCTGCTAATCCCGTAGTTCATATAGTTTTGCATATTTTGACTGATATTTTTTCATCTTAATATGTCCAAATGTTGGAACGTACAGCTGAGTATATTTACAAAACCCCCATTTGTTATATTCGTATGTAGATCCTGTTCTTTATTGTACAATATTTGGAGCCACAAACGCTCAGTTTCCCCAAAGGAACCATCAAAGTTTCATCTAATCTAAGTGCAAATTATAATACAACAGAGTATCATTACTCTTACTGCAAGGGTGATTTTTACAACTCTTAAACAGTGAGGTTGAATTACAATGAAAAGTATTTAATAGTGGTAACTAAAGTCCTATTTGTGCCAATCCAGTTAGAGCAGCTTATTTCCATATTGTGACTGGGCTACAAAACTAGGCAGTTAGTCGTTAAGACCTTCCTGGCACAGCAGATCGGCGAAATATCACCCAAGCGGGAATTATGCATTATCCGGCTTAGAGTCTCTGATGAAAACAGAGAGTAGAAGGAGGGAGGAAAAAATGAGCAGAAAAAAACAGCACAGTAGGGTTTTTTAACAGAATGAATGGCGCCAGAAGGAGGAGGGGGAGTGTTTGTGCACACGTGTGTGTTAGAGTGTATTTTGGTGTTTGACAGACACCTCGGGCTGCCTCAGTCAACCCGTGGTACAGACAGTAAAGCTTGTTAGATACTCCTCATGATGGCTGAACTACATGCCAAAAACATCCACCTTCTGTTTGTCCCAGAGGACTTGGCAGCAGAATCCACCAAGGACTTAAACTAAGAAGCCGTCGCTCCAGACCACTAAGGAGCACAGTTGAAAAGCAGAGTTCAGCTCGATATCTGCATTTCCAATAACTTTCAATAACAGCGAGAATTAAAATGTATGGAATGAACTCCGCATTCCCTCAGTTTATCTTGCCCTTCAGGGGAAAAAGAGGCAGTAAGGGTTTGGAAGGACGTCTCCAGATACGTCTTATCAATGTTTGACCTCCATGTCTTTCTCAACAAACAGCCACTCTAAGCAAAGTAAACAGCGGCATTTAAGCCAAGAGACTGCAGCAGAGAATTTAATAGGCAGTGTGGCACTATTATCAGGAAGGGCCAGATAAGGAAAAGTTGTGATTTGGCAACACGGGACAAATGACATAAATATTCACAGTCCTTAAATAACCTTGGCGCTATCTACAATTCTAAATTACTCATCCTTTGTTTTCAAATCACACTTGTTTCTATGTATAAAACTTGAGCTTAACACATAAAAGCATTGACTCATTTTAATCAGAATCAGTTAAAACAGATCTTTGGTGGTGAACGGGGTTTAGCTCATACCTGGGAGAGAGGAGTAGCGAGGAGCCGTTGACCTGCTCGGGGGTTTGCAGGAGGGAGGAGTCGCCCTCCCCTGCCGTCCCCTCCACGCTGCTTTCCAGCAGCAGCTCTGAGGTGTTGCTCTCCCCAAAGTCCTCAAACTGCTCCTCCTCTCCGCTGATCACAGTCACCAGGGAGTGATTATGGAGCTCAGAGTTCAGGGAGAACCTGAGGGAGACAGGGAGAGAGAGGGATGACTTGGTTATGTACCTGTGAGAGTTCAATTTGTGCATAGAAGTACGTTTATGTAGAGGCTTTAATCCCTGTTGCAGTTTCAAAGGGGTTTACAGGCCAACAGTATAATCAAAACAAAACAGCAGGCCTGACTGAAACCTCACGGCGAACTCCTCAAAAACCCCAGAAGGCAAAAAGTGGAAAAATTGAAGAAATCTTGGGAAGGATAACAGACATGGGGGAACCCCTTCCAATGGGTGCCAAGTAGGCAACTATTAGCTCAAATCAAATCCAATCATTTAAATTAATTGAAATAACCATACATCATAAAACAGCAGCACAGTAAAGTTTAGGGCCTAGCCAAAGATCAAGGAAAAAGTGTGAAGTTTAGACTATAAATACAGATGTCTGTTTATCACACTGTGTAAAAACAGCTGCGGAAACATCCATTTTAAGACACCGCAGACACAGCCATGCCTAACAGGGCCCATCTATTCTGACTACTTCGTTCAGCAAAAAATAGAAATGCCGCAGTATCTGAGCCAGTGTGTTTGTGTGACAAACTCTAAGAGCTTGGCTGGGTTTTGCTGTGTTGGACCCAGAAGCCTGGAAATGGCTGGGGCCTAAATCCTGAACAAGCACAATTAATCTTCCCCCGAGAAGAGCGGCAATCTGGACAAGTTCTACAATCACTTGTCTTCAAAGGTAATCTGTTAATTCACATTAATCCCAAAGTCTGTCTTGACCGCAACAAAACATCTTGTGCTTCATTGGTAATGCAAAACTGTGATGGTAACACGTCCTACACGTGAGCAAGGCTTTCATGTTTTTTCATATGGGGTAGACTCTCCACAACTAGGCTGAAGTTTAGGGCTTTTAAAATTGGCTAGACATCTGAAAAAATTCCACAAAAATCCATGTATTATCAAGTTTAGCAATCTGGAGATGTGTGATGATTAATCTGACCGGGTCACTAGAGTTCATTAAATAAACTCCTTGATCTTCACTTGAGAGGATAAATGGAAAGCCTGCCTTTCCTGTTGTCCTAGAGGATTCTTTATAAGTCCAGAGCTGACACAGGATGAGGATGTCCAAATCAGCAAAAAAAAGGTGTCTTTCTCAGCACACAACACTGACGCAATCCATTTTTGTTGTTTACCACAATAGGGCCATTAACCTTGGCAATTCAGATGTGAAACGTCATCTCAAATTACAGCCTCGAACTTAAAAACGTATCATGCGCTCTTACACATACTCAACGAAGCAGTCGGACTCTGCAGATGACACTTGACATTTTAGAAACAACAATGAAGCTTAAAAGCCAACTGCTGTAACAAACAGAGTCAGCATGAGGCTGACCCACTGAAATCGTAACTGAACCGTTTTTGAAGCCACTTACCTGGTGTTCAGCGCTGCATTCAGCCCCACACTCAGGTCCCTCACATGGAGGGCCGGTGAGGAGAGAGAACGCATCTTTAAACGCCCTCCACTGCCCCGGCGTGCGAGCCTCGGAGCAACTGGAGACAAAACCCCAGACAACCAGAGTGGAATCCTGAAGTTTCACTGGTCACACCGATTTGAAACAAAGCTAATATTCTCCAGTGTGGAGAAAAACAAAAAAGCGTTAGGCCTCTGAAAACGGCCAAGCTTGTGGCTCCTAATATGCTGCAGATCTGCAGTCCCGTATGAGCGATGGTGCATCGTCTGTGCCACCCCGTCGACCTGAGGCTGCACCGGGAACGACCGGCTGTGAGTGGCTGAGGGTTAATCAGATTTGAGGCTAAGCAGCGGCCAACAGGCAGGCCTGCTGACCGTACAAGGGCCAGACATGCGTGGGGACGCCGGGTTAGGACAGAGTGGGTTGGGCAGGGGAGGGTGGTGGTGGCTAATCCTGTTAGATTCCTAATCCCTAGTCCAGCGCATGTACTCTTAGATGTAATGTGTCTTTAGCTATAGGCTCTACTGAGGGTCAGATGGGTTAACCAGACTGTATGGCCACTCCACAACTTAAAAGGCTCCTTTGTTTTGTTTCCCATCAATGTTGAGTCACGGTGTGGGGGGGTTGCGGAAAACAGGTTTTTCACAGTTTTGCCATGGATGCTGCAGACTGATGTTATTTAAATGATGTTAAAATATGGCGGTGGTACTCCTTGCTATTTAAGGAGGTTCACTGTGGGAAATAATGTCACCAGAACAACAAGCAAATCAGAAATGCCCGGAGTTGTTTCGTGTTAACGGGGCCTCATCAAAAATCAACCAATCATGCAGAATTTTAAATCTGTGTCAGTCCGCCCATATTTATCTGGCCTGTGGGGCAGCAGCCATAGTCAATGCCAGGGAGGAGGGCAGGACTGCTAATACTACCAGCCAATCACCAGCCCGTGACTCATTAATAATTAATGAATTTCTCCAAAATGGCTCGTTAGATTGTAGGTGTAAGAGGACACCTGGAAAATAAGTTACCTAAAATATTTATTCATGATTTTCTTTCATTTAAGCTTTTTTTTAACAGTTCATCATATAAATTGCCAAAAATGATGAAAATGTCCTCCCTGTAAATGTTTCTGACAATGAAAGAGCTGCTTAAGTGTTCTGTGACATGTATTTTTCATTAAAAAGAAAAAAAAATCCTTCTTGCTGGATACGTGGCTTTGGCATAAAAATTGCATGAATGGGCCCCTCAAGGCCTTAGAAAAGTCTTCTACACACATCTGACTTAGATCATTCTCTCTTGACACACTGGCATGATGAAGCCACTGATGTGTCAAGAGAGAATGTTTTTTTTTTTTCATTCTGGGAAGTTTTGGTATTTGTCAGATTTTTGGAAAATACTAATTGCTGAAATGGGAGAATATAGAGGTCAGAGAGTCAGTTGAGTACTGGGTCCCAGTCAGCACAAGAGCTGGTGAGAGAGTGGGAGAGAGAGACAGATTAGCCCTTGCCAAAGAAAAGCGGGGGCAAAAAAGGAAAAGAGCAAAAACAGCTAACTCAACACTTCCTGGAATTCAAGGCTCAATCATGGAATGGGAAGTCCAAACACATCCCTGTCAGGCAGAGCCCTCCAATCCGTCATCAGGCCGGAGAGACAGGTCACACAGTCAGCAGATAAGGCCTCAGTCCTCTACACTTCCTCCCTCCTGCTTGGCCTAAACACTATCTCACAAAAACACTCGCACTCCTAACATACAAACCCAAATCTGTGGCAACTACTTCACTCAGAGTGAGGGGAAATGGATCAAATTCAGCTAAAGCAGCCTGTGTCTTCAACCCATCAAGATGGTTGGATTTGCATGTGTGATCAAGCTTTGATCTAAACTGTATCACAGTGCCAGTGACCCCCTAAAATGTGAAATGTCCTACTAAAATTTGGCCCGTGTTCCAAAATTTGCCCACTTCAAAATCACGGGCAACAGATGCATCACCACAGACGGTGTGTTACTTTTTTTTTCTCTGCTCCAAAGGCGGTGCGCTTACTAAAACGGCTCCCTGCTGTGCCCTGGAATGACAAATCTTGCGACTATATTTCCCTGTAGTGCTACTTTGTCTTCTATGGCTGATCCAGCGCCCGTGGCAAATACCAGCCTCTGAAACTTTGATGCTCTGTTTCCCCCAATAAACAACACTAAAGCAATATTTTTACTAGAGCCTTGAGAGAAAGTAGACCCTTTCTCATTAAGGCCTGTGCGTTTTAAAATGGAAGTGCTCTTACTTCCACTCTTCCGGTAATCAAGTCTAATGAATGCAATTCAAACAGATCTGCAAATACAAGCTAGTATTTGATTTAGTTTGAGTGAAAACTGTAATATTCTTCCAAATTAACTACTGTACTCATTGCATCTTTTACAAAAAATCACTTACTCTGAGTCAAACACTGAGTTGAGTCATAGTTGTGTGCCAGTATTTGACTAATTTTACAGAAATTTAGAGGACAGTACATGAACTAAAGTGCTGCCTATACAGCTGCTAAGGAATATTGTCTAAAATCAAACATCTGTCATCTTATCTGCAAAATGGTCAATCAAAGACGGCAATGTTTGCTGTCCTGGCTGCTCTGAGGAGGTGCTGAAGGGGCAGGGATAACAGGGCCAGGACCAGTACAGACCACAGCTAACAACATTCACACTAACTGAACATCTGAAGCAATTATGGCTGTCTCTGGCTGAAACAAATCATCAGTAAGAGAATAGAGGATGGCAGCATAAAGCTATGAAGAAGTCTAAATGGAGCTCAAGTGGTACATGAAAGAGTTATTATGTAATTCTGACAAATCCAGAAAAGATAAAGTTAAAAAAGATTAACTTACTGTCATCATCAGCTGCTTATTCCATAACTAGAGAATTCAAAACACATCAACAGGTCCCAAAACTACTTTGAGCTGATAGAAAAGACGATCCATGTTAGACACTGAATGAGGCAAAGAATGGCAGAAGAGATCTTTTTGTTCAAGGTCTCTCGCTCTTACAGTACACTGTGCACATTTCAAGTTATCTCTAGATGAGCTTTCCTGTTCAGTTGTATAAAAAACAGCGACAGGCAACGTCCCTGCTATTTCAGCACAGTTGAGTCTGGGAAGTGTAGCCTCAAACTCGCCGTGACAGTGCATGTTGTATGAGTGCATGTGAACCTGCATTAAGGACAAGTTGAAGAAAACAAACAAAGAAGCATCTTCAGGTATTGTCCACTGGTATCAGGGTGAATTTAAGCCATCAGGTCAAAGACATGGTGGCTGACTATTGCCTCTCATTAATCCACTCCCCATTCCTCCTCCCTCCCCTCGCCTGGTGACCCAGATAGAGACCAAGTAGTCCCTGATCCAGAGCTGGGCACGCAAGACACATAAAGCCACGTGATTTCTAGACAATGTGTGAGGGGTCAGAGCAGGGCTTCCCCACTTAGCTGAATATTTGCTACACATTTACAATAAGTATTATGGCCAGTTGTGATTATGACCAGCATTATGACGCTTGATCTAATTCACATGACTTGCAAGTAAAGGAGAAAGTATTAAGAGCGACATTGCACTATACCTACCCTCTTGGTGTCAAACTCACCTCCCCGCAGTTCAGGATGCATTATGTCCAAGTTATGTTAGTGAACTAACGAAGTAAAGATGCTTTATTAGCTACAACTCAAATTTTATACTGACCGGTTGCCGCCTTCCTCAGGGTCATGTAGTGTGGCCTCGATGCCGCTGTCCGTCTCCACGTCTTCATGCATCTCAGGGGGTACGAGGGCTCCCGTGTCTTCATCAGTGAAGGTTTCACACTCACTGTAGGTGCTCTCTGAGCCCAGGTACGCGCTGTCTGTCACCTCATTTTGCTACGGTGACAGAAACAGAGCAAGTTAACATTTAGCACCCTTCGTTGTGTCCATTAAGCAGAAAACACGATTATGTCAGTGGGTTAATGATTCACTGAGCCAAGTTCAAAATCTAGTGGCAGTGCTTTTGGGTAATTCATAGGTGGAATGTTTATACCATGTATCCAGACTACATATGTGTTATTCATCTCAGATAGTTTTCCAAATTTATCTTTGGTGCCACAAATAAAACATGCTTCTTGAAAAATTATACTCCCCTGTAAGCACTGCTATATACAGTAATCATAATGCTAAACAAGCTGTTACATCACAATCTGAGCCTGAATCAGTTGAAGTCTCACATACAGGACTTTTCAAAAATGTGTATTATCAGGTGTTCTTTGCTAATGTGTGATCCAGCAGGCACACAACAAACCAGCCATTTGAAAGACAGACTATTTTCAGTGTTCAAGTATAACCAGTGGGTACCAACGCCAATTACGCCAACGACTACACAAATCATACAGCATAAACAGGCTTCAGAGGCAGTCTGCTGGGTTTCAGATTGCTGTGCCAAACTAAACCTACTGCAAAGACACCTCCAGTCAACAAGTGAAAACAGAGTGAGCAACGTACATACAGTAAGCCCAAGGCTTTACAAGCACACAATACAACATGTTCAATATAAAAGCCCTTAAACTAATATAAAACAAAAAATAATTACTTCAACTGTTAGCCATTAGAGGCACACATAAAGCATTAGGACCCTCAAGTAACAATAAAGACAAGACCAGTGAGTCATGTTGGAGAGCATAACCTACCCGTCTAAGTAGAGTTTCAGGAGGAGCTGGGCCCAGAGGGCTATCCACCATGCCCAAAACCATGCTCTCTGCACGGCCTCACTGACAGGAAGGTTGGCCTGTCATGAGACCCCTTAAACGCACCCCTCCTAGTTTTTCCTCGCTTTCACTCTCCGAGAGAGTCAAAGAAAACAAGTATGAAAAAATCAAAAATACCCAAACACCTCGTTCAGCTCCACTGGGTGGTCAGAGGGGTGGAGACATGGAGACAAAGTCCAAAGAGCAGGGGAAGGCAGCCGCATTGCTCCATCTACTACTGCCACCCTTCTGCCCGTCAGCCGTGAGTTAAAACACCACAAGATCAGCACGGTGACAGTTTAATCTTTCCTGCCTCTTGCAGTTAGAGTTTCTGGCCCAATGTGACAGTATAAATCATTAAGCCCTGTTCTATGTGTTTCAGGCCCTTACGGACAGCATGGAAAATGAAGGTTATACATCACAACAATCTGCCATAACTGTCACACTGTGTGCCTAAATAAGGAAACTGACGTGTCATTAAGTTATAACACTCAGAGAGGAAGAAACTACTGACCTCCATGAACCATGACTTCATCTTAAATAAAAAGTATATATATCATAAAAGGTTTTGTCAGGTCAGAAACAAAAAACATGACAAGTGCCATCTTTGCTGTCATTTATCATCCATATTCAAGAAGTAAAGTAGGACATGGAGAGGTGGACCTCCAGACCAAAGGGAGAGAAAATTTGGAAAAGAGGGAGGGTGTGTAGGGCGTTGCGTTTCTCCTAGGCCAGGCCTCAGCTGAACAGCCTCACCTTGCCTGTTTTGAAAGCAAACAGGACTAGAACAGCACAGCCATTGAGCGAGGAGCCCTTTTCTGCCAGGAGCCCAAGGGAAAAACAAGGCCGTAGACACAGGTGTGGTGTCTACTTCAAACATGCACAAACTCTGGGTTACAGTTAACAGTACCGGAATATTTCATACAGAAAACAGACTGTAAATCACTAGGCTTAACCTATCGCACAATTATATCAAATTTTTAACAAGTTCTGCTGTTTTCATTTCTTTTTTTTCAGCTCCACAGACAAAATGGTTCGCCTCATCAAAGACACTTTGTATTACACTGAAAAATTCATACTCATAAATGACAACAATAAGGCATCAAATGTGTCAAAAGTATATCAATTACATGTATACAGACTCCTTATCAACAATTAGGCCTATCTAAAGTACAAATTATTAACCAATGTAGACACATTTCTGGCAAACCAGTCACTAAAAGATAAAAGTAAAATTGATCTCCACAGAACAAACACAAGGAAACCAGAGATGTTGTTGTTTTTTTACATCAAACATCTATAGCAACAAGACTTTGTATATCAAGTTTCCTAGCCATTCATAAATCAGTTAGGTGCTGTTGGCAATCACAGGAAAGGAGTTACACCTGGTTTTTCATTCAACCCATTTAGATTCATGTTATTTAATCCATATTCATTATTTATTCATCCTCTGGCTTAAATGACTTGTTCTCGATATTTCCCCCTCCTCATCTGGGCAGCACTCAATCAATAGCAATGCATAGCAATGAAACTTGTTACAAGGCCTTCACTGTGATTTAAGATTTAAAAAATGCATCAGGCCTTGTATCAGTGCTTCTTGTTATTGTGGATTACACAGTCTCATCAAACACTCACTGTAATCCATATTGTTTTCAGGTATTTTCTAACACAGCATTTGATTCAACCTTACAATCATCAACACATGCAGCAAATTAAATTTGCCAATGGGGCCGATGCCAAGAGCAATGCTTAGACCTCTGAAGACAAACATTTTTCTCAACTGTACTCGGTTACTTGGGCCTGCAAACCTTTAAACTGCACTTATCAACCACACCAAGTGAGGGCGCTGATGCCGTGCAGTGTGCAGCCACTGAAAACAGCCCGCAGTGCTCCAAGTGCACACAATGGCCGAAACATTTCAATCTCGCCGAGGCCAGCATAAATGATAGTTAAATATACAAGTTCCACGCACAAGAGGAGGCAGGAATTCCAGATATGCTAACCGCAACGGAAAAAACATAATTCCACACACATGTAAAAACCCTGGTGGATTCCAGCTCATTCAATATTTGTCAAAGGGAAAATAAGACTTAAAATAGTCAGCCAGATGCCATCTAGTTGTGTGCCAAACCAGGGTGTTCAGCATGTGGAATATTCACAGAGTGGTAATGATAGCTCTGCTCGCCACTCGGTGAATTACAGTGGGAAGAGTGTGAGTGCACGGGGAGTTCAGCCTGTGACCTTAACACCATGCTGCTGTGTGTGCCGGTGAGAAATGGAGGCAGAACACCCAAGAGTAAAACTCACCTCGTCATATTCCTCTGGGCAGCCCACAGCTCCGTCCCCTGGGCTGTAGTGCACGTCATAGAGCTGCGGCTCCGGGCCTGCAGATGACGGGAGAGGACGGGGTTAATGTGTGCAGGATAAACAGACAATGTCAACACGGCAAAGGAGGCTGCACAAACATACAGGACTCTTGGATTCACAACCAATGCACACAGTAAACAATGTGCCACAATGTGGAAAGAAGAGAGGGGAGGGGTTGCAGCAAGTAGTTTAAACAATAGCAGTGAAACTGATGTCATAGTTCAGTAAAATATCCCAAGGTATTTCTGATTATCCTCAAGTACTGATACAAGTTGAAAAATGCCAACACAAAAAATATAATAGCATTTTATTTTCCAAGGGTGTATGCAGCATTTAAGTAATAATTAAATTTCAAATTCAATAACAGTATGCAGTTAACGGATCCTGCAATATGCATTTGTACTTTTCTGTGCTGGTTAGTGCATGCTCTGAAATGAGTGTTAGTTGAAATGACAAATCCATTTTAGAACACCATTTTCAAAGACTTGCCACATGTCACGGTTAACTAAAACATTAAAATGTTAATTTTAATTTTAATTGAGAAATGCACTGAGCCAATTTGCAAATGTATTTCCATGTTCTCATCTTTTTGCAACTAATGAGACCATGGCAGGACAAAAGCTAACTTTATGCACAAGTCAAACTCTCTTGACCCCACAGTGCCTCAAACACTGACAATGGAAACCTTTAGGCTAGTGACATCTAACCTCTGTGTTAGTTGAAAAGGTTCATAATAATCTAATTTCACCATACAACACTCACATTATCTCATCCCATTCAGTTCTCTGCTATCACTGAGACTCTTATCAGTGAGGTTGTGTCAGCAAACATCCGATGTGTCATAAAGCTAGCCTAAGAGCAACCTGCCGTCCTGCCTTCACCCATGAGAACTTGTAAAATGGCTTTTTCCACTGTGAGCTGTGCAAGAAATTCTAACAGAATGTACATGAAAACTGAAAAGCAAATAGCACTGAGTGCTGCAGGCATAAACTGAAAAAACAGGTTGCAAATGTTTTACGGCATTTCTATTTTCAAATTAGAATTAACATTTGTTTATAGTTAACCACAAACTTGGATAAAGGGAGATGTAAAATGGTTTAATAAAATTTCAAATACAAATTGGATTATTGTGTTTAAAAATTTGATATGACCAAAACAAAGCACCTATAGGCAAACAAAACACCTTATTTGAGGATTGTATTTTCAGTTTTCAATTCATATTTGAATTTGAATAAAATCAACTATAAAATTTCATAATTTCTGTGGCATAAGCATACTCTTTTTTATTTTGCAAAGCAATAAAGGTGACTTCACTTTGAAGCCTAAGCACTGATGGTAAATCTGAGCGTATGACAAACACATTTATCGCCTAAAATGTTCAACCGTGTTTGCTTAGCTTAATAACAGAGCACATTTAAGACTTTGTGTTCTAGCTGCCCTACTTTGGCATGTATGCAGTACAGCAGTCTTTGCCTGTACAATAAACATTATGTAACTTGTACACTCACATTTCAAAGGCTATAGAGTGTCATGTAATAAGTGAATGGGCAAAAAATAAAACAATAAAAAGAACAAGAGGTAACCCATATCCAATACAGATTTGTCAATAAAGGCCTCTGCTGAAAGTACCTGCAGACAAATGATGAAACCTGAGACCTGAGCCCAATAAGATGGACTCCCATCAGCCACTGCAGCTCCTGTATCTAGTAAACAGAGCCGTGAATGGCACCCTACTGAGAGAATGGAACACAAACATCATTCTCAGCAGCAGCCGGTGGGCCCTGGAGGTTTTTTGCCCCCGGGGTGTTACGTAACGCTCTGCTCCTCAAGACCCATACACATTACAGCCCATTTCAGTTAAATGAGTCGGCGATGGATCGGGCAATGAATGGGGAGGCTGGCTCCTGTTTGGGCTACAGTCCTGCAGTCTCTTGGCATGGTTTCAAAATGTCACAGCGGATGGAGATACTTGATTTTCCAATGGCTCAACGAGTCCTATTCAATTCATCTGGTGGTTTCTAAACCAACTTTTGTTGTTCCAGACATGCCGCAGCCACCACAGGGGACAAGGCATTTCCATGGCCTGCAGGCTTGTTTTTATTAATGTTACCCTTACCAATAACAAGTGTTGTAGAAACGGAACAAAGGTGGAGGTGGAGTGCACTGAAATTAATTTTGAAACTGGATAGCAGGTTAGGAGCTGGACTAGCAGGTTTCCTGCTGTGATCTGTGGTGGCAAGGTGGGGCTGAAACATGAACTGGACCTGACAGGTCTAAAAAGAAATTAAAGTTTAGCTAAAACGGGTCTAAAGAAAACTTCATGCTGCCTTTACAGACTTTACTGGAATTCTGTCAGGAGTGTGTGAGAGGCTTGGGGAAGTTATAATGGAGGTCTGACCTTCACACAGTTATGGCAAACTACCTTCCAGCAGGAATTACCTGATTCATCAATATTGGTGGAAGGACAGAGTACAGTGGAGAGAGACAAGAAACGGAGAGAGAAACGGAGGACATGCAGGGAAGGTCCCAGGCCAGACATGAACCCAGGAAATCACTGTTACACTGTATGGATCTTAGCAACTGAGCCACCATGATGCCCCAAGTCAACTTCGTTAAAATGAGTTCAAAATTAGTACAATGGTCTACTTTCTATTGTGCAATTGCTTTCAAATAGTCTATGTGTAATAACATTTATGATTATATCAATAATAACATATAAAAGTTGTTTAACCTGTACATCCATCATTGATCCTACAAAGAATAAATCTCTTCTGAGTCTGACCTTAAGAGCTTTTCACTACACATGACTTGAGGGGAAAGCCAAAAAAAGATAAAAAAAAATTATTAAGACTGATTTTTGTGAAATATTTAAGAGCGCAATTTCAAATGAGACCTATTTTTTTGGTATGATTCATGAATGAGCCCCAGTTTTCCTGCCTAGTCAAAAGACTATACTTGAATTTCTCTCTTATTTCTGGAAATGATCTACTCAATCCAATACAGGAATTTTATTCCTTTTATTTAAGACTGTTTGTGTAATTCTTTTTCAGAATATTAATTCAAACACGATAAGGCTTTAAATGTTTACTGTAATAGGACAATGCTAATGGAGAATTGACAAGCTACACTGTTAATGAGGTAATTTCATCACACTGTAGCCAAGTTTCTATTGACCTAAGGGATGCCTGTGTTTTGTGAGGCTGACTTTGCAGCAGAGCTATGCAGGGAGCGACCACAAAGAGAGACACAAGAGAGAAAGAGAGAGGACAGAGCAGAGAGGGAAGACAGTGAATAATTCAGGCGAATAGGACTCTCTGCCCAAACCCCATCTCTCTCCAGCTCTCTCTCTGAAACCTTGCCTATAAGCCCATGTGTCTGTGCATCTCACGCTTTCCAGTACATTACTTATTAACGGTCTGAGTAACCGGAGCTGTGTAACCCAGAAAGCCCTGGGAAAGAGTGCCACAAATCAATAGGCTGGATGGACTGAGGCAGGCAGCGCGGTGTTTCGGTGACGTCAGCGCAACCTGGCTGGTGTGTCAACACAGACACCATGTGCTGTCAACAAAACTCTTTGTAATGATGTCAGCGTCGCCCCGGGGGTTTCAGTTATGATAATGCTGTCAGTGGCACACACAATAGCACTGTACAGCACATAAATCCATCAGATACTTCACTAACTGGTTTGAAAGGTGAAGTAATTTAAGCTTAAAAGTCGCTCCAAGATTTACACAGGAGAGCAGGGGAAAGACTTGACACTTAAAATAAATAGTGCCGGGCAATGCTCTCTCCTTTTCTGCTCTCCATCCTTCTTTAAACAGTTAAGGCGAGGCCTTAGAAACCTGATGACTTGGCTGTCAAGAGACGCTGATGAATTGCGCCCATTCTTTTAAGTGGGACTTATACGACTCCTTACACCTTACAACCACTTTTTAAGAGCTCATAAAATCAGACGGAAGGCAGAAAAATGGTTAAAGAAAGAATAACAGCGGTTTGAGTCCAGTTACAAAGAATGTGGGTCAGTTGTCTTTTCTTTTCAATATTCCCTCACTTCAACTGAAAAATGGCTGTGAGCATACTGTGCGGACAACAGTACTTGGCACTGTGGGGAACAAACTGTGGAGGAAAGATAGAGCCAGATGCCGTAGACTCAAGCTAGGCCCCTGAAGGAGCTGCTGAAGCTTTCTTTACAGCAGATTTCAGTATTACTTCAGGCAAACTGATATAAAACAGAAGGCTGAGGGCTCCTGAGTTATCAAGGGTGCTTATAAACTAAAATGATATATCACTTTTCACACAGACTTTGGAAGTTATGAAAAACTAACACAGCATTAGAATTTGAAATCAGTGATGTGATAAATACGACATTACACACTGGTAAACCTGCTATAATAAAGATGAGATTATTATCAGGAATGAAGTCAGGGAAATCATTATTTTAGATGGCACATAAATTGGTTGAGTTGTGACGTAGCCTTAGCCACAATGGCTGACAACAACACTACTCTGTGTGTTAGCTAGATAACTGATTAACTTCTTGAACGACCTAGTTCGTCTCCTTTCCTCCTCACTTTCACACAGGTACAAGTGATAAGAAAAAAAAGAGCAGCTTCATCACCTCCATTTTTGTTTTTATCGCCCACTAAAAATCTCACATGAACACCAGTCACATGTTTGATGTCACAATTACATCCAGCGACAAAAGTCCACTTTGGGAGTCTTTAGCCATGAGTTTGCCATTTGGATGCTGTTAAAGCAGGTGCTTCAGGAGATTTTAACATTTTTGCAGTGGAAATTTGTGTGCACGCGAGCACAATTTTTGTCACACTTCAATAAATAAATAAATAAATAAATAATAAAATAATAAATAAATAAAAGTAGTTGCAACAAGTCCTGTAGAAACTGAACTTTTAGTCTGGCTAGCTCAGCGTGTACCTGCACCCGTCAAGAAAATGACAACTAATTGTTACAAAAAGGAAGTGGTCGATGGGGGGGAGAATAGGTTTTGGAAAATAATTCCATTTAAATCTGAAACTTAGATAGGGTAATAATGAAATGAACAATTTATTTTCCTGATTAATAACTGCAATATTGTTGAAATGAAGTTGATTCCTTAGAATATATTGTTTACTGGGACAGATAATGAATTATTGTATTGTGTCACTACACCAGACTGGGCACAAGCAGGATTTTTGTGGGTCAGAATATTTTTAGGAGGCAGGTTTTCTGAATCATTAAATTTGGGCTCTCCAGAGTTTTAGACAAGAGGCCCACTGAGTCCACAAAAAGGGGACACTGAGTCAAGAGTTTAAATGGAAAAACAATAAAACTGAAGGTCACCGGCTACTTAAGACACCTCAGTCCTAGAAAACTCTGAGACCAAACATCACTGTTGACCTACGCACACACACAGCTTTACCAAAGCGCACACAGCGACTCACCTCCGTTGCTAATGGCCGAGATTCCACGGTGGAAGTCCTCAAAGCTGATCACTCCCAAACCGCTGGGATCCAAGAACTTGGTCAGATCCTTCACCTGAAAGACACGGGCCACAGACATTCAAAACACATTCACATCACGGCAACAGAAAACCAGGTCCCTCCCATAATCAAATCAGATGGACTGACTAGATCAATGTCCTCAAGGTCGTGAGCACTGCTGATTTTCTATTCTGCCAGGTAGTTTTCATTCTGTTTGTCTGAACAGAGACCTGGGATGACCTGGAAGAAAAGAAAAGCATCAGCACTCTGGACCCCGAGGACTGGGATTGAGGACCAGCAGCCTGGATGCTTCATAAATTAATTATGTAGTGACAAATATGAAGTAAAAGGGAGGTCTCTGCACATGGGGTCAAGGTAACTGACGGCAATCTGTGAAAACTGGCTAAAAAGGTGCAGCATAATGCATCCGCCAGAGCGAGGCCTGGACCCTCGATCTGAAAATGAGCCATTGAAAACTACTCAGACTGTCAGGGTTGTTTCACACACAAAACAGCTTCACTGCAGAATTCTGTGAATTACCAGGATATAGGCCTACAGTATATTTTTTATTACAGGAATAAAAAGGTACCAGTAAAAAGAGCTCTGACCTCCAGAGAAACATCTAGTTTTGCAAACATGGCATATTTCAAATTTTACTGGGTACTGGGCCATATTGAATATTTTACAAGGATACTGTCTTCAAAAGGGTCAATTGAGCACTATCATACAACTGGCCATATAATGTTATATTACTGAAAGCTGAAAATTTATAGATATGAACAGAATGTCATCACCATATAGAAACTTGTTTAAATGTTGTTTATCAACTAACTAAAGAGGGATTATTGAGTACATTATGCTTTTGCCATGTCTTTCTTTTGCACTAAAAAGTGTTAAAATACCCCAAATATTCTGGTCTGGTCTGACTGGTCTTCTGTTTAATCTGCATTATTGTTACATTAATCAGGATATTTCAAAACCGACTGAAAACAGATGTGGGTAAGGTCAAACGTTTGTTTACATGCGCAGGCTTTACTTAAAATTTGGAGTGATATAATCCCCTATGCACAGTGATCTTCTCAAGCTGCACTCAAGTGATAAACAGTTACGTAAGTGTACCTGTATATATTGCCTCAACTGTAACCTGGCAACACGAGGTGCTGTCCGACAAAGACAGTGTGCCAACTGTTAACAGCTTTTAACACTGAAAAATGAGTTCAAAGTTATGAGAAATTGATTCTTTTTTCGTTTTTTAAAGATTATTTTTCTGGCATTTCTGCTATATTTGACAGCGACATTAGAGACAGAGAGGAAAGACGGGGAGAGAGAGGGGATGACATTCAGCAAAAGGTGCGAGTCAGAACCGAACCCACGCCGCCATGGTAATGATACATGCTCTACACAGTGATCCACCAGAGCGCCCCCATAAAAAATGGATTCTGATGTAATGATAAAGCATTAACCTGACCCAAATTCTCAGCATATCTTTCAGTTTAATGCTAACTGTCTGGTTATCTGGCACCCAAAGACCTGGGTCAAGGCCGAGACTTATGCCTATATCTGCAGAATTAACAGTGGCGCCAAGCAATCAAAATCCATTTGCACAAATGACAGAGTGAGCCAAATGTGGTACATTGCAAAATTTCACTAGCTCGTCATTACACTGTCATTTCAGGCGTGTATCATTGACAAAATTAGCTGGGAGGGAGCCTGACAGTATGTGGAGTGAGGTTTCTGTGGTTCAGCCTCGCTTAAGCCTTGGGAAAGTAAGCACACAATGTGAACATGGTCATTTTACAAAGCCTTTCATTCTGCGCGGGGCTTCTCTGTTCTGCACTTTTTATATCGGTTACACACAAAAACAAGCTGATCTGCTTAGCAACGTTGAGCTCAAACTCAGGAGGCTGAGAAGGCTCAAACTCCTAATAAACTCTGGATTGACTCTCACAGCCCCAGTGACTTATGATCTGGGTTTGGCGAATTAAACCCAGCTGCATTGAGAAAAAAAGGAGGGGAGTGGCCCGGTCTCACTGAATGGTGGTTAACGCTGCAATGAGTTTAGGATGCTGCATCGAGGCTCTTCCAGCTCCCGAATCTGCTATTTAAAATCCTCACCATGAACTAGTTACGCTATATAGGCAAGAGGGAGGACTGGTGAATAAATATAGCGGTATAAAGTTGGAATCTGTGAAAACAAATCCAATAAGGAGCTGTTTAAGGGCTGAGGTTTGTGGTGGGTGTTTGCAATGCAGCTTTCAGTTTTCCACCTCTGAGCACAGCATCACAGCGCACAGGAAATCATTTTGTTCCATGCATGCTTTTCACACACACCTCTGAGGTGAGAAAAGAGAGGGCGATGAGGGGACTGCCTAATTGTGTCTGAGCTCATGGTGGCAAAGGCAAAAGCTTAACAGGGTTTAAGATGTTTTATCAGCTAATATAAACAGACTGCAAACCAACTGCAAGCCTGATTATTTTTTCAGTACTATTATAATACACAATTCATCTGTACTGGTTACTGCTCCTGCAACAAGTAACTAGGGAACTGTTAAAAGTGCCCCATGTGTTATTACCCACCTCTACAGAGGCCAGAAAAAACACTGTAGTAGCCAAAGTAAATAGTACATTTTAAACCTGACACCTAAAGTAAGGAACCAGCCCATGTAGCTTGACAACCAAAACCTAGTTTAGTCCTTTAAACTCCTTCTTCAAACCTGTTTTTATAAATGTCTTTTCTGTAATAACTCTAAAAACCTCAGTTCTTTTTATTTTTTTTATATTCAATAATGTATAATTTATTCCCACTAAAGCACACAGGAAACTTTGTTTTTGAAAGGCTGTGACACAAATTAAAATGTTATTGAATTTATTATTAGCAATAGTGGTATGGTGCTATATTATGTGTTATTAAGGCCTCCTGGCAGAGCCCTGAGGAACAGTCATAAAGATGCTCCGTAACAGCCCCGTCCTTTCCACTGCTCAGCGGAGCAGAGAAGGCACGGTGGTTTTTCTGTTTCCTCTATTTGTGTCTAATCAGTGCAGGGGCACGCCTGACCGCCTCCACACAGACCACTGTTGTGCATAACCCCATGGAGATGAATACCCCTTGGTGCAAGTCTTTCCAGCGGGGGGATTTCGCAATAGGTCTTGAACAAAATACTGATAACAGCCTCAAAAGGTAATAATCGTTTTTCATCGGCTAAAGCTGGGCAGACAGGCCTTATGGCAATATCTTTCCATGGAGAACATAACAAACGTACACATATATACACAAAGGAAACTGGAGAGAGGGGACATTTCAGGGCATGGGACATTCCACTGAGGATTAGAGAGGCAAGTGCATAAAAGCAGCGGGTCAGTGGAGGGAGGCTGGCTAAAGAGGGGCTGGGAGTGTGGACTGACAAGAGAGCGGCCAAAACAATACAGTTCTCCGGGCTTTGTGCAGAATCGGGGTCAAAACAAAAGAGCGGCGGCCTGAAAGATCTTTTTCAATCAGTGAATTCCCAGATATGGCCTTGCCCTCGCTACAGCATGAGCTTTCACCTCTGAAAAACCAGCTATTTCTGTCGTTTAGCGAAAAGGCCCCACAGAGCGACGCCTGCAGCTTCATGAGCAGGTCAACATTAAACCAACAGTGCTGCTCTAAACACTTGCAAGAAATGTCGATGAACTGAGATGGTTGCTAACTGTGGGAAACTCTTTCTGTTTTCATGACGCACTGCTGATTTCAGTGTGACCTTAGTGCAAGTGGTTCACACTTTTACCTCATGTCTAACTTATCATAAATAGAAAATAATAACAGGAACCCGGTGGCAGAAATGGGTGTGACGGTGCTAGTGGACAAGAAACAAGAAGTGCAAAGTCATATCTTCATTCTCTCATTGATCTTATGTTCTCTCTTGGAAATTATTCTTAAAATTTAAAAAGGTGACAATGCTAGTACACACAATAGACTTCATTTTCTGCTTGGAGATTGTTTCTCTATAGTTAGCCTACATTTTAGATGACACATTCAACCCACACATAATACAGTGTGTGTGTGTCCTGTTTCATTGTCACATCCTGATCACTGACGTTCTTCCTGGAATGATTCTGGAGAAGATATTTGCATCATAAGCGAAGAGGCACCTGATGAAAATTCAGAACATGCATGCAAATATTTGATAAACTCGTTCTTGCAGCCTCTCTGTGGCAGCTTACTGGAACATTGTGCCCAGCCCTCGCCTAAGCTATGACTAGAGGAAACTGTATAAAAACTCTGCTTACGTACAGAAAGAATGTTGCAAATAGGCTTGGCAAGAAGAATTAACCACAGAGAAAGCTGAATGATTTGTGAAACCTGCAGACACAATAAAAATAAAAACCGCAAAAGCAAAACACCATTTACCACATTTAGATATAACCGAGTCTTGCTGATAAACTGTAGGCTTCTCACCATGAAATGCTCACTTTCCCCTCACCCACATCTCCACTTGGATAAAATCCCTATTGCATTCAAACTTTATTTTGCTTTTAGCGTCATTTCTGTTCTGTTTTTGTTTTTTTTCCAAAATGAATAATACCCCGTCTGATTTTCTTAAGCATACTGCTGAAATACTTGTTACCACTAGGATTTGCAATAGTATCTCACTAACCAGAGCCCCTTAGGATTGGAGGTTAATCAAACCAGTAATGTGTTCATGGTTGAAACACCATTTTATATTGAGAAAAAGCTTATTAAAGCCAGAAACATTTATGCACATATATTCAAAAAATGCTTTATATGGTGTAAACTGCACACACTCAACATGAAACACAATTTAACATTTCTCTGATATTCAAAGTATGAACCATTTGCAAATTACAGCTGAGAAAAAAACACTGCACTACAACTTCAGACAACTGGGTGGGGCCCTTGCTAGATTAGATTCGACCTTCCACATGTTCCTTGAGTTAACCTAATGAACACCAAATCCACTAAGAGATTTTATACATTACATAACATTCCTCAAATTCTGAAGATAAGTCTGTCTGCAGCTTACTCACTTATTGTACACAGGGAAAAAAAACAAAGCCTAGATCTGCGTCTCTGTCCTGGATCACAAAAGGACAGAAATCTGAGAAGCAACTGAGTTAGCTGTAAGGGCGCAAATTTGCCCACAGCTCTTAGAAACCAGATATCCAATACCCAGCCTCAAAGAAGCACAAAACAGTAATCAATCCTGCACAATCTGGTTAGGAGTCCAGGGCAAATCTTTCAGAGGCAGAGACAGAATCTGAATATTTTTGAGTCACGGGAAGAGAAGTCCACCCGAAACCAAACACTAAGGAATAACAACAAAGCCGGCTAGGCCTGAACTAAGAAAAAAATCATAATATCGTGAATTTATCTGTTTTGTTGCTCCCTACCAAAACAAGTGAGACTGAAAAGTTATACCTTCAGCTAATAAATGGCCAAAGCCTATTTCCATCCCCAAAAACAGGGTCATGGGCAGGTGGCAGACGGCGTCCAACCCATGAAGTCCCTCTGACTCAGGGAAAATACATTCTACTCTTAATCCTTCAAAATTCTCTGCCTGGGGCGCCACAGATACCTACGGCCGGGTACAGGAAAGAACAGGGCCGACAGAGGTTCTTTGAACTGGGAGAGAGGGGATTAAAAAGTATTAGTCAACCAGCATCACAGTCTGCAGATCTATGTGGCTGAGTGCTAACAAGTACCCATCCTCCAAAAAAAAAAAAAAAAATACAGAAAACAAATATCATGGTCTCTTTTACCAAATATCTACATATCAATATTATGACGATATGGTAGGGAATGACTACTGGTGCTTTCATATTTACACACAAGACATACAAAACAGTCATTAGTCATGTGGATATGATGACCAAGCAGGTGGATGCAAATAACAGAACAGCTAGAACGGTCTAATAAGTTCAGAAAATTTTACTCTTCCTTTTACTGTAATGCAGTCTTTAAAACCAAGAAAAGACAACACTTGTGTCATGTCACAATATTACAATATCCAAAACCTCAGATGATATCTGGAAATAAACATTCTAAAATGAACCATAAGTGATTATGTTACCTTTGTGGTTTCATTAGCAAACAATAGGGACATTATGGGGAGATAACTGAGTAAATGTTAAAAAGAAATTCAGTGTACTGTATGTTCATAAGGGCACAATCTTGCTGGTGTTATCAGTCTTGCTACATCAGCATTTGCATTTCCATCCTTTAACTGTTATTTGCAAATGGTGGGTTCACTTGCTGGGGCTGATTCTTGTAAACATTTGAAGAGGCACACAGGCAAGCGTGTGAGACAGGACAAGAAGAAATTGAAGTCATTTTTGTATTTTGCATTCACTCTATATGAAAGAATCTACACAGCACAGTGAAGTTCATGGAATAAAGCAGAGTGGGTAACACTGAGGAAAACACTAATGGACAGAGGAGAAATCAGAAAGGATTTTTGTGACCTTCCAGTGCTTACACAGAGAAATGCTGATTAACCAAGTAGCGATTATTTGACACCTTTCAGCATTCAATAAGTTTCCTTTTATCCTGACATGCCAATAACTGCAGAACTTTACATTTTAAACATGTGGAAAGCCTGATTGGATGGGGCCAGATGCATTAAGAGTGTGAGGGTCATGTGTTGAGCGGGATGCATCAGCCATTTCACAAGAGATAATCCCTAAAGCACAGGATATGCAAATGGAAAAATGAGTGTTTGTCATCTGACATATGGAGGAGTGCCAGGCATGACAGAATTCATTACAGGCAATATGCTTTTGACAGACTTATCAGGATGATGACCCAAATCCTAATTCTTGAATACACACCAAATATAGATTACATACTAATCCAAGCATGGCTTTAATAATATGTGGCAGTATTAGCCAAATCCATTAAACCAAGTGTTCAGAGCTGCTTTGTAGGAAACACAGGAAAAGAATAGTTATGATGAGAAGAGTTGCCACTAAATTTACTAAGCTGGTTTGGCCTTAAAGAAAGAAATGGGCCTAAAGCCTGCTGCTGTCTCCTCCTGCTTATGTAGCAAATGCTTTGAATTCTAAGTGTAAACCAGAGCCCAAGTAGGGTTGAAGTTCCTTCTGCTTTATTATGTGTCAGGGTAACATAAACCTGATGCAGCTCAACCAAACACTGAAACAAATACGCAAGTCCCATCTTGAGAGAGAACAAATTATTATGCAGTACCAAACACTATCAGTCTTTAAGGATTAAATTCTTTTAAATTCTTCCCTTTATATGAAAATGTATATGTTAAGCATTAAGAACAGAGACCTAATATCAGTCAAAATGACTAAACTTAACCTGTATTATTTACTCAATTCATAAAAAAGTCTTAGTTTAGAAACACATTCAATCTGATTGGCCCATAAGCAAACTGAAATGCTCATATCAAACTGTGACGCCAAATGGATGGATTTCAGATGATGGAATTAACCACACATTTACAGGAAACTCCCTGCAGTACAATGCAAAATCAATAATAAATCATTTACATGGAGGGACCTGTTCCGGTCTTATATGCAACTTCACTCAGCATGCATTAACAATTAATTGCTTAATCAAAACAGTTATATTACTCATAAATGAAATAAAATATAAAGGAAATCAACACAATACAGTGACAGAAATCCCACCTGATCAGCTCCATAGGCAGCAGCGAACTCCATAAACTCCTCAATACGAACGAAGCCATCTCCATCTTGGTCTAAAGCATCAAACACTGCTTTTAGCGGGGAGGCATCTTCTTCCCTTGTATCCATGGTGGAAACCATGGGCATGGAGTCAGCTACCACCATTTTAGACAGGGAGATTGTCTCCACTGTCTGCTCACTAGTCCATTCAGGCTCAGGAGAACTGCTCAACTCCTGAACTGGAAAATCTAAAGTAGCCACTTTGTCACAATCCGATTCTGCAAGCTGGTTAGAGCCTGTCAAACTCTCCCCATGGATCTCTTCAGTTTGCAAATTAGGAACACTTTCATTCTGTACACCCTCCGGTGATTTCAACTCCCAAGTTTCCTCAACGTGGAGTTCATCTGTGGTCGAGCACGAATGCAAAGCCATTGCCTCATCCCCCTGGTTTTTGGCTTCAGAGCAAATTTTGCCATCCATCAAATCCTCAGAGCCATTCTGCACAGAATTACTGTTAGAGGGAAACTCACCCTGGACAAGGGCTTCTCCATCTTGAGTCACTGTTAGTGATGACGGTTCAGTTGATAAACCAAGAACAAATGAGTCACCCTCGCGTTGGTACTCTGAAGTCTGATTTCCAACTGCAGCAGCCAATGCGTGTTCCTCCTCTGACTTTTCCGTGGGGGACTCTAATGGTGCACCTGCACTGATAAGAGAGGCAGGACTGGTAGGGCACAGGCTGAGGTTTGTATCACAATCAGGAACCTCTAAATCCAACAAAGGCACAGATCCTTCCAAAAACTCTGGCGGTGCGCTGATGTGGTTATGCGGGAGGCAACTGTCAGGTAAACCTTGTGGGGTAGTGTTACTGGGTATGGGCAGATCAGTCACCGGTTCCAATAATAAACCTTTGTCCCCGGTTTCAGGTGACATCTCCCCGCCCTGCGAGTAAGGGAGCCCTCTGTCCTCCCCTAGTGACAGGAGTACCTGCTCCCCACTGACACCCTGTGGGTTGACCTCACCTGAAGACTCTGAGATGAGACAAGAGGGGGAGTCTTCACATGAGATGAGATCTACCAACAAAAAGGAAGCCTCTGTGTTGGTTTCAGAAGTTCTCTCAGGAGTCTTCAATGGAGAAGAAGTTTCACTGAGGGTTATCAGCTCCCCCTCACTGCTCGGGGCACTTGTATCCTGGACAGGGGCATCCTGTGTGAGATTTACTTCACAGGCAGAGTTTTCCCCTACCAAACCAGTGAAGCTGGGGGAAAACAGCCACGACAGAGCACAGTCACTGATATCATCAAGTCCCTCTGTTTTTTCTGTATAAGACAATTCTTCTAAATGTGTACTTTTGAGAGCACCCTGGGAATTAGTGGATCGATCTCCCTGTAATTGCAAAGCAGAGTCTTCACAGGAATAACCGGAAGTCTTAAAGAGGCTGTCCAAATTTGACAAATTGTCCTGGAAAACCTCCTCCTGTTCACTATGTTGACTTGCATCATCCTGGTCAACACTTTTGAAATCCAAACCTGTCTGGCCGCTCTTGTTTGGATGAAACATCCCTCCTTTGTCTGAATCCAGGGTGTGAAATCCATGGGGAAATGACTGGTCTGACTCCCACTCAGAATGCCCCAGAGGGCCAGACAGAACTGTCGGTTCCATTTATACTGTGTCTTTTTGTTTTTACTTCCTTCACAATCTTGAAAATGCTGGTAATGTCTTATCTCCAAACCAAGATCCACTTCTTCAGTTTTAATATTGTCATGATTTTACATGGCACTATACATTTTCATTAGAATCTTTGAATTATAAGCATATGAAACTCTGACCAACATTGTCTTACTCTGATATTAGAAAACTGACACTAACCTAAATGTTAAATAACAGTGGTTAATGGCGAGATATGGTGAAATAATAGGAATAATAGGCAAGTAAGTTCAGGAACAATGTCAGCAAGGTAACAGGTTAACAAGAATTTCTGTGCAACATAAGCTTTTGCTGTTTTCACTTCATTGGTTGCCAACCACATCTCGATAATAATGTTACCTAAACTCAAAATTCATAGTTTTTATCTATACAAACCGTTTCACTGATGTATAAACCTGTTTTGACTCGCTATGGCTCTCTGTGTCATGGCAGGTCCGCTCCTGTTTGTTGCCAAATGCTGCCGCTTCCTCACATCCAGTGTCAACATGCTTCACTTTGTCTTGAAAGCTAGCGGAATAACGTTTCAAAACCCAACTGACAATCTCAGAACATCTGTCACAGTAAGCCGATTTAAAACCAAACTACACGAGATTAAAGAACCACCGTTTGTCAACATTAGCCTTGTTAGCCAATTATCCAATTTTATCCATCGCAAGCTAATTTGCCGTGAAGCGCAATGGTAACGATGTCACTGACCGCGTTGCCAGAGCCAGAAACAAGACTGGAAATCCCTCATTCAGAAGCGACTGACTAAATGTAAGAACGAGGGGCAAATGCCTAACTAGAGATGAGTAAATGCTAGCAGCTAACTCCTCCTCCGAGCATCCCACTTCTTTCGTGCCACTGGGCAGGGAAGCTGCTAAAGGACTAGCTAGCGAGATTAGCTTATTAGCTAGCTAGCACACCAAACGGACCATCTTCTTTCCCTCTCTAGAATGAGAAACAAAATGTTAAAATATCCCCCGATTTCAGGAGGTAATTACGGAATTGTTCGTCTTCAAGGCAGTCCAAAGTTTATATCCGCATTTTGATGCCGTTTTCCAACAACCATCCACCTGTGTCTGTCACAAGGCAGGCCAGACGAGTGTCGGGACGAAAACGTCTCTTCCTCCGCGATTTCTTCAGTTGTTGACGTCTCATAAACACCTCTATTATAACTTGGCACGTCGAAACCCGTGACAACGTCGACAGCAGTGTCAAATAAACCCAGAGAGATCCATCATATGCCAATTACTCTCCGCCGATAACAGACACCGAAAGCTCTCGCATCAGCATCAGCAGTGTCCCTGCCTCCTCCTCCTCCAGCCGCATACAAACCACTGACGTTTCACGCAAGCGTACAAAATAACCCGCAGTATCACTGTGTGTTTACAGCGATCCATAAAGACTTTATGATTCGTGGTCGTGCGCAATGACTCACGAGTCCGATACAGATTAACCTTCACTTTCATGATTTTGATGCGCGAAGTCATGCGATAATAATATAACAGTCTAGTTTATTGATGCATGTAAACAAAAAATCACTTTTTATATGTTCCGTGTCCTCAAAGAGGTCAAAGGTTAGGGTCTGTTACATAACATTGCCCTCCAGCTGGTGGGGAGTCAGTGCCTTGCTCAAGGACACTTCAACAGGGTGGATGTTTGTCAACACAGACTCCTCATCGTCCGATTGAAGGATGGTCTCTTTAACTACTAACCAACAGAAAACCCCAAGCAAGATTTAAAGTAAACTGATATTGTTTGGGAAGTGGTGGGAATAAAAGATCTATCATTTTAGATCATAAAAACAGTCAACTGACGTTTAAAGGGTGCATTTGTAACTTAGTAATAATTTGGCGCCACCACCTGACATGCAATGCCATAGCATCTGATTTAATTTTTTCCCCCTCCGGTTTACCTTACCTAGTCCTCACCCAGCCTTAAGAAGAAGGAACGTTTACTCCACCTGATGTTGCATTAAAACCACCCCACTAAGTCTTATAATAACCATTGAAGGTCAGTCAAGGTGGGGAGATCCTTGTGCCAGGCAAATAACACATATTATGCACCAATGACTTGTAATATTGGAATCAAACTGGAGTCAAAATTAACTGTAATTATAAAAGTTTTATTAATACAGAAGCTCTGAAGAATAACATACAAATGGCAGGTAATTAACATGGCTGTAGATGAAATGCATAATGACATTTGAGGGGTGAGTTTATTCATGGCTTCATACATTATTTGGTCGACTAGTGCTCCGAACACATTTAATATTTAGATATTTTGGACAGGGTGGTAAGTGCATTAGTGTTCAACTTCTCCAGCCCCTTAACTTTAAACCTGCAATTCAGCATCAGGGTTACATAGACCACAAACAGCATATGAGTGTTACAGATGGCTTCTAATTGGCCCTTTCACTTTCAACATTTACTTGTCTCTTTTCTTTTCAGATGACCAATAGCCTGAAAGAAAATAAAAGAGACCAGAGGATTAGTATGGATTAAACTGTATTCAAGTCAATTAATTGGTCTTCTGTAAACAGTCTCCTTAAGCAGCTTAAACAGTTTATTTGTGCACAATTAATTAAGTCTAATGCATGGCTTTAAAAATGTCACATCACTCTCCAAAATCAGAGTTTCATTAAGATATTAACAGTATCTTCAACAGCACACATTACAAGAAGATTACAAACTTCAATCACACCATCCTTCCAAACGGACCTCAAGCTGCTCCTCCTCCTACACACCTGGGTCAGGAGGAGGACAGGAGGGGCCTTGCTCACAGTTTAGCAGATTTAGAGAAGGCTATACCCAACAGCTGAGAGATGTCGTTGGCTGAGGTCAGCCATGCCCCGCCGTCCGCCACCAGGATGGCTCCAGTCACGTAGGAGGAGGCCCGGCTGCATAAGAACAGAGCGGCGTGGGCCATCTCAGTCTTATTGCCCGCTCGCTGTAAAGGGATGGACTGGAATGCACCAGCAGCCTCGCCTCTCGGCCCACCTGACAGATTTTAAAGAGAAAAGTTGACGCTTTGACATCACACAATCTGACATATCAATCTGTGATGCTCAATGCATTCCAGGAGTAATTTTGCGATGAAGTAAGTGAAGTGTCATGTGCTTTTTTGGTGTTTCCACTTTCCCTCAGCCCATCTTCTACTTCTAATTTTGTGATTTTGTACATTTCCCAGAATTCACCTGGACAACCCTCAGAGATGGGGCATTAACTTGTTTTCAGTCAAAGAGGGATGTAGGTGATTTTTTTGACACTTCCTTGGGTGACTTTAGAGTGACAATAAATAATGACAGCAGCAGCATAGGAAGTACAAGAGAGATTTTTTTTCAGTTGAGAAAAAAATCAGAGTCACTCTCCTTACTCAATATCTTGTGGCTGCGTTGCATTATGGTGTATTGAGGCTATTGTCACTGGAGAAATTGATATCATTGCTTTTTCTCCCTGTATGATTGTGGAATTTGGGTGCAAAATGGTGTATTTAAAAAGAAGCCCTTGCTCTTTAATTCTAAGGGACTGACACCCAAATCTGATGCTTACATTTGTCCAATTATCAAGGGATCAAGAAAAACACCACAAAACAAAATCAAAACAGCTGATTTTTAGCAATGTTAAACTGTTTTGGGGTGGATTTTTCCTGTAAGAGGGGAAACTAAACGTTTGATGTCATTAATTTTTTTGATTCCAATAAGCAAAATATACATTTAAAATCAAGGCTATTTCAAGGATTCACAATCGTATGAAATCACTCACTGGTAGACTCAATCCATGCATTTTAGATGCTCAGACTGTTTTTGATAAGTATGCATGTATATATGATATTTTCAGTAAGATTTGAACAGCATTTATATTTATAGCCCAGCAGGTCAGATTTCCAAACAGCTGCCCTTTCCAAGGGATGCAAATACATTGGCTGTTTAAGAGCAACATCAGTTATTCCTTACAGTAAAGTGCTAAGAGTAAAGTGTATTATTGTGAAATTAGGCATTCCAGTCATTGACACACTGCGCCAAGTCCTTACCCAGCCTGCGGTAGCCCTCAGTGCCAGAGATGGGACCTGGAGCCACAGTGTTGACCCTCACCCCGCTCGGCCCCCACTCCACTGCCAGGTGCCTGGTCATAGCATCTAGAGACAAGAGAGGGAACATGGAGTTATCAAGTATGATTCTCACTCTGACATTATTATACAAGAGGCACTCGAGTTGCTAAATGCCCTGCAATTTTATCCTCATTAACATGAAAATATGTGCAGTATGGCGCTCTAAAATCTAAGCAAATCTAACCTCCTTTATGGGGGGAAACTGTGTATGAAGTTTCTATCATCATTATTCTTGAGTTATTGTGTCCATATGTGTTAAGACATTTTTAATCATTAATAGGCTAAGTTAAAGGCAAAAGTACTTCAAAAAATACAAAAAATATATCCCTCACCGTTTGCAGCCTTAGCAGACCCAGCATGCACCTGGAGGCCCTGTCCCCTGTATCCAAGCGTTGCAGAGATGTTCACAATGTTTCCACCATGATCCTGCGCCCAAATATCATGGGATGATCAAAGTCAATGCAATAAGTAAACAATCATATCAGTCTCAGAAAGCAAAGGCAAGAATTTATATTTACCCATTAAAGAGACATTAAGTAATGTGTGATTTTTACTGTCCTCTATCAGCCACCAGTAGGAATTACAATAACATCAGTACAACTTATATTGTGTGCTCCTATACAAGTTTCTGCCGCTCACTTTACCTACAGCCTTGAGTTACAAAGGCCTGTAACTGACACTACCGATAAATAAACCAGTTACTGACAACTGGGATCCAACAGAAACATCTATTAAAGAAGTTATATGTCATTATGCACAGTACTGAAATAATAATACCCTTGGTTTGAGAGCAAGACTTATTAGTCTTTGTCGCTGTGCTACACTGCTGGGCAACTGAAAATGTGAGTATGTAGGGGAGAGGAGATTAAGAGTGTCCTGAAATTCTAATGAATGAGGAGTTTTTGATCCAACTGGGCCGAAAAGTGAGTTCTGTAAGCCAGAAATCTCAGCAGCCAGTCAAAGTAATCATTACCCCATCAGTATTGATCCATATCCCTATCAAGTCCCTGAAGATGTATTATGGTCATTTTTCTGCCAGGGCGCAGTAAAAAAAAAACAAAAAAAACGTACTGCCCCTTAACTTGGATGTGAAGACTAATTAGTCACGCAGACCGACAGGAAATATACTGTACCTTGAACCATTTCTCATAAACCACCTTGCTGGTGTTAAAAGTGCCCATGGTGTCGATCTCCATGACTGTCCTGAAGGCGTTAAAGGAGAGGGCAGAAGCAGGGCAGAGGAAGTTCCCAGCAGCATCTATGAAAAACAGCATCATGGTCATAGCCGAAGCTGAAGTTATGGCATGCTGCGGACATTTTTTGTTATAAAGTGAATTCAACAAATGCATTACATCTTGCAGAAAGAGAAATTTAACATTACTCAATAAAAGTAACAATGCTTTACTGACAAATAGCAAGTGGAGCAAGTGGACTTTAGGATGTAAAGATAGCAGATAAAGATAGATGTATATATCTTGGGAAAGGTTAATGATTCAACCAAAACCTTCCACACATCGCCTTCGTTCCAATTACATTCACACACATTCACCAAGATGTGCCTAAAGCGACAATATATATTAAATGGCAACTGGTGAGTGGGTGAGTGAGTGAGCATGTGTGAAGCGCCGCCCACTCCAAACACACCAATCAGCAAGCGCAAAAACACTTCTGAGGCTTGTGCTATGGAGGTTACGTACTGTTAACGAGGATGTCTATGCGGCCCAGCTCTTTCAGCGTCTCCTCCACAGCAGCAGTGATGGTTTCAGGCTGCCTCACATCCACACACAGAGGGAGACAGCGGCGGCCTGTCGCAGCCGTCAGCTTTGTAGCTGCCTAAGGAGGCACACAATCATATCAGTTCAGACTAATGGATTGAAATTTACAATTCATTTGGGGTATCTTGTAGGATTGGATAATGTGATATAAGAGGAGTAACCTCTTTGAGCTTGTCCACGTTCCTGCTGGCAATTGCTGTGTCACAGCCATGCCTGAAAGAAAAAACAGAAATGTTGTGACAATTTGGACAAACTAGCTGACAGATAAAATGAGGTGGAAGAGAACATGATTAAAGCAGATGAAAAGGTAGTGTGTTAACTGTACAGGTGGGACAGGCAGGATGACAGAGTAATTGAACAGGTAACATACAGGGTGAAGGCCAGTAGGTAGGAAATGAGAGGTTAGAGGTGCTATCGTGAATAAAAATAAAAATGCAATGAGTGCAAGGTAGCTATGGAGAAAAAGAAGATGGCCTCTTAGTAGGCGAAAGGTCACAGGCAAAAAACAAAGTGAGAGAGGACAATATGAGGCAAATGCTGAGGCAACTGAGCTGATTAAAAAGGCATGCTTTTGGATTTTATAAGATTGTATTTCTGCTACATGGGTAAATTTAGTCTGCTCCTTCAACTCTGTTACACAAGGACAAGCAAAGGCGTGATAGAAGAAAGCCTGGCTGTTAGATAACACGACCAGAAGGTGTAAAGTGCAGCTACTAACTCACTCACTTGAATTTTACTGGTAAAGGAAAATTATACTGACAGAATGCTGGTGGAGCATTGATTCTACATCCACAGATAATTCATCTAAATTGTTTCTTTCTGCAAGCTCTGATGATATCTGTGGCTGGAAGATGATAGTGGCAATCGCCTGCTGCATGTATAGATTACAGCCTTGTGTCGCTATAGCTTTTCAATGCTTTTTTTCACGTGGTGCACTACCTATAGCTTGCATAAATATCACTAGTTTGAATCTAAGGAGCTTCCTGGTTGTATGTTTTCTGTGTTTCGCTGACAGTTTTCTTTTGGCCAAGGACATCTTTATCTTACTCGGGCCATATCAGGGAAAGGAAAGTCTTACCTCATGAAGACTTCAGCTATACGGAGTCCAATTCCAGATCCACCACCTGTAATAAAAGCAACTTGATCCCTGAAAAACAAAAACAAATTGTACTGCTTACTTAAATCATGCACTTCTTAGAGTCAGTATTTGGCCTCCTGAAGTAACCATATATCTAATGGCCAACTAAGCTGCAAATTAATTGCTAGACTGCAATGATGCAGCACACTACAGTCCTACATGGCAATGCTCAACAAAGTTATGCGTTGGTTTGCATGCTTACTTTAATAAATCTGGACTGTAGATGTATGTGTATGACGTCATACAGTCGTCCATATCTACATCCTCAGGCATCTGCTCTCCTGCCCTCGGCGGCTCTGCCATCCTGTTAAACGTGAATGTTAACGAAATACATGCACGGACATTGACGTAATCAAAATCCAAATGCTATAAACAGCTCTGGTTTTTGCTGAGAAATCGTTTTACTGCTGTTTACTGACAAGAGCGAGTCAGCAGCAAGCACTTTGAGGACTGGGTTATGAAGTGCCAAAGTTATGTCACTCTGCTCTGCTGTATTAGCCTACCTGTTGAAAACAAGTTGGCGTTAAAAGAAGATCAGTCAAACGCGCCTGACAAAAGAGAGATACGGCTTGTTTATGAAGGACTGGTAAAAAAAATCCGACGCAGACCTCAGACACAGACTCAGCCAGAAGGACTTGCTTTAGTGTTTTAGTTTTAGTTTGTACCTTGGACCATCTTGTTTCGCCATCCGCTAGTGATGTATTGTGGGCGATGAAGTCTTTACGGCGGGGTGTGTTCAAGAGCACAAAACGTTTCAACATGCAAAATCTCTAATTTGCGGTTTTTGTTTTTGTTTTTTTTGTTGTTGTTGTTGTTGTTGTTTTGAGTGTGTGTTTCACATTAGCAAACACACAAACAAAGGATTACTCGTCTTTTCACATCAATATCAAGCAGTGGAGTTATGCAAAAACTACTGCGTGCACTAAACGTTAATTAATTGTAATTAACTGTGCTACTAGTGCAAACCAGGATAAAAGATCAATTAATGACCTTCACATTAGAGGCGCAGCCCATATCAGATAGCAGTATACTCTGGAAACTGTAATTGTAAACACACATTAAATCTGTTCCAGTTGTATTGGCTTATTTTCTCTGCTAGAAAGAAAAAAAAGATTTTGTTGCTCAGCTCAAGTGACCATCTGCTTGAGCGATGGCACCAGCAAGGGTCTCTATTGGTAAACGGACACCGGGTTAAATGATCCAGGCCATACAGTTTGGAGGATCGATGCTGATCCGTGTGCATTAGTGTGGAAAATGGCCCCTGTTGAACTGTACTTAGGGATTTAGTGATGGGAAAAGCCCCATGAAATGGATCCCTACTTCTGGGATGCATCTCCTCCAGAGCACTTAGGCTATGTCTGCAGATAGTCTGCTCTAAAATGTTTTTCCATTTTGAGACGCAGCAGTAATCAAAAATTAGAGCTTTTCAATGTAAGTTGATTCGTTTGTCCAAAGGGATAGAATATGGGGATTTAGTCTGCACTATTTTAAAGCAAAAATAGCATGTGCCCACATAGAGAAACCTCTGTATAACTCGTTCTACAATATGTGCAAGGTTTTATTGGGTTTACTTCCATTAGCCCATCAAGGCGTCATGCTGCTGTGCTCCTGCTTTACCACCAGATGGCGCTGTCTGATATTTGTTATCACACAGGCAGTGTTTTCGGCACGCATCTACAAAGCGAGGGAAGCACGACAAAATGAAGAGCGATGCAAGACAAAAACATTTGTACCAGAGTAAATGTCTGCGTCTGCACAGGGCTGCATTAAGAAGGCAAATAGTAGCCTATATGTTTAATTTACTGATCCTTCCTTTGCTTATTAATTTCTCTGTACAGTTGCTTGTGATAGTATTGAACATTTACTTGGAGAATGATACACAATGACCGATTTAAAAAAAAAAATGCATTCACTCTTGCCAGTGAGCTGTTAGTGTTCCAACATGTCAGTGTTGAGAGGTAAGTGAGACAGTCACATCTCCCTGAGTGGTAGATCATGAGACTGACTTAGAAACTACCATCTCCGCTTCCTAATTTCAGTGTCAGCTGCACTTGTCTATAAAAAATAGAACATATAATTTAAGGGAAATTAATTCTTTCAGTTCAAGTTCATTGAGGCTGCAAGTGGGTGTAATATTATAATACAGTCCTCCAGTGAGTCAGTGAATAAAGATGTAACTTTATTTCATCAATTAAATACCACTGGTCATGTAGATTGTTGTTTTAATGAGATCTCTCACTAGCAATATTTTTCCAGAGAAAAGACACTGTCAGAGAAGGCTTGTGACACAGTTCATTTTCACACAATATCCTGATGCAGGAATGTAAGGACAAGTACAAAAGGTTGCCATTTAGCACTTAGACAACCACAATCACAGACTCAGACAATTAACTCTTTCTGTGCGCCTTGCATCCATATCACAGCTCAAGTCCCAAAGGTCCATCATTCACTGCTGGCCCACAGCTACGGCACCACGACACTGACAGCTGGTGCTGTGCCTGGCTCTGGGCTCTGTGCGCCTGTCTGTGCTGGGTTTGTCTGGCCTTCTGCTGGTGTATTCGGCTTGTCGGTCTGCCCTCGCTCCTCCTCCAGACCCACCAGCCTGCTGCTAGCCTCCCACAGCTTGCGAGCCGCCTCCTCATCCAGGGCCTGGGGCGCCGGCTCCTTCTCTGTCATCACATCGTAGTAGCGGCCCGTCACGCCCTCCAGCTCCTCGGCCACAGCCAGGTAGACGCTGGGCTGTGCCCCCAGCTCCGGACCTTTCACCAGGAGGGAGAAAAAGGGACCTGCAGGGAGGATTGTGGAAGCCAGTGAACAGACAGTTAGGCTTGGGCTGATATCTGCCAGTATCAAATATTGTGATATTTGTGGCCATATGTGATATTTTACACAATATTTCTACAATACTTACTTTGATTATACAATTTTGATTAATGTGCAATTCATAAAATATATCATTTAGGATATTAGTGTAAAAAAATTTAGAATAAAATACAATAAAATAAAGGGATAATTTGAAATGTTGGGTTGATGTCAGAACTTTGAATATTGCAATTCGTTGATGAATCGTGAAATTGCAACAGTATCGTGTCTAAATATTGAGATATTTCAATGAGACAATATCATGGTATCACCCTATTAAACCCTATAATATTAGGCTGTAATGAGTGACTGGCACAACGTAGAATATTGTAAAAGCATCCATGAAAACCTCTGTGAAAACCTTAGTTTCATGCTCCTCTACTGGTTTATGAAACCTTTTCAAAAACCAAGTGAACAAACTGAGGCTGCATGGGCGTTCAGCAAAACAAGTCTGTTTTCCTTAGTTTCGGAAAAACCGACAATTTGTTGATACAATATTTTCACAGCTGCAGTATGGTCAGTTAATTACCGCATACCCATGAGGCAAAAACAAAGCGAGTCGATTGATGTCTTTAAGTTCAGTATCTAATGAAGATGCAGGATACTCACTGAGTACGGAGCTGGAGAACTGGGACTGGTGGAGGCCTGTGTGCCTCCCAAGCTCCGTGGCAACAACCCCGGGGTGCACAGCGTTCACTGTGACTCCTGTACCTATTATGCACACACACACACACACACGCTGCTTCACTTATAAAGATATTTTCATTTCCCGATCACAAATAAGAACATAGGGCTAACTCCCTCCCACACACTCCCACATGTGTGAAGCCACTAGACTTGCCTTCTAAACGCTTGGCTAGTTCTCTGGTGAACAGAACATTGGCAAGCTTGCTTTGGCAGTACGCCTGCTTGGTATCAAACTTCTTCTTCTCCCAGTTCAGGTCGTCAAAGTCGATCTTTCCAACAATGTGGGCGAGGGAGGCCAGGTTGATCACTCTGCTGGGGGCGGAGTCTTTTAACTTATCCAGCAGGAGATTTGTCAACAGGAAGTGGCCTGCAAGAAGATGGAAAACTTCAGCAGTCAGGTGGTGATGGAGTAAAGGGATAGTCCGCTCAAATTCAAGGGTGATTTAGTGCAGACTCTCTGTCAGAGGGCCTAGGAAAATAGCCAGGACGCTTGAAAAAAAAAAAAAAGAACAAACTGTGTCATTGCTGGTCAAATGAACATATTTCACCTATACAACCTTTGTCTAGGAAGCCAAAACAACATATTTATTGTGACTGTTGAAGAGGCGAGTATTTTAACAATTTAATACTTTTTTTGCCCTTTTTGCACCTCACACTGTCTCTTCTGTTTGTTTCACAGAACATAACATACCTAAGTGGTTTACTCCAAACTGCATGTCAAAGCCGTCCTCTGTTTTCCATGCTGGACATCTCATTACTCCTGCATTGTTTATCAGTATATCCACATGCTGCTCCTCTGCAATGCAATGACGAAAACAAACATAAGTCTTTAAGCAGCTATTTCTGGGTTTATTTTATTGCCATTATTGACATCATAAATGGAGTAGTACTGGCGCTTGCATGCAACATTTTTTTTACAGCGTTCCTCACCTTGTTTGACTTTCTCTGCAAACTGCTGGATGGATTTCATGGAGGCCAGGTCAAGTTGGCATGCATAAACTTGGTGATTCAGGGTCTTCCCTCGGATTTCTTTAGCTGCAGCCTCACATTTCTCCATGTCTCGGCATCCCATAATGATCCGACCCCCTTTTGATATGGGAATGACAAAAGAAGCATATCAGTGGCTACTGCAAAAACAGCATCAATCAGGAATAACAATCTTTAATATTTCTGTCTAAATTTTTCTCCATACCTCTCTTGGCCAGTTCTCGGGCTGTTTCTTTCCCGATGCCTGTGTTAGCTCCTGTTATGACCACAGTCTTCCCTTTAATCGTAGCATTACTAGGACATGGCCCTCCAGTAACATGGTTCCTATTGAAAAGAATCAAAACCAAAGTCAGTGCTGTTGTCTCAAAACCACTTTTATAATATTTTTAACTTTGTCTTGGATTCAACATCTAAAGGATGCTTAACTTAGTTTTATTGCCCATTTCAATTTTTCAAAATAGTGTTTCTTTCCCCCTACTCCACCTGTATTTATTTAGTTCTTTACTTGTATTAAGAATTTAAGGGATAATACAGTATCTAATGGTCTTAAAACTTTCATGCATTTACATTGGCTCATCATGTTATGTGTATCATCTGCACGATTTCCCTTCTCCATTTAATAACGCATGATAAGAAAAAATACTTCCCATTTATCTCACAAGAGTAGTAATAACTGTGAATGCCTGGATTACAGATCATGGATAAGGATTTTACTAAATTGAAAAGTATGCATCAGCAGCAGCTATCTGACATATCTGACTGTTAAAATATAACCTCCACAGATTTCCTTATACACTACAGTTACAGTACTGTAAGTTAGTGCATAATACACTGACAGCTAGAGTTTATGAAGCCCATGGCTACTCACTTCAGTAAAACAGCGCAGCCAAACACGGTTCCAAAAACAGAAACCGGAAGAATATATTTGCTCATTATCCCCGATTTATTTCGCCAACAAAATATCTAATTACAGCGGGTTTTAGTCAGAATAACAGATGCTTTGATAACACTCCTCAAAGCACAAGGTTACTTGCGCATGTTTTCAGCGTCACTAACCTAGCAGCAACGAGACTGTTGCATTGTGGGAAGTGTGGTTCGATCTTGAAATTTCAGCGTCAAAAACACGCAGAAACCAAGCCAATTTTAAATTTCAGCAAGTTAGTTCACCGGGGATTTTGTATGTAACTTAAAAACTTGTAATCAGTGTAAACCTTTGTATGTAACTTAAGACCTTATTAAAGTTCAGAATCTGAATCTTATAGAGCTTCATTTGTCTTTGTATTATCTGCTACTCTCTCAAAAACAATAGTACACACTCACCAAATGCTCCCTGAACAGAGTACACATTATTCTTTTGATAATGGACAGCTTTGTGCTTTGATATGTGAACATGGTCAGCTTTGAAGCTGGATAACAGAGCCAAGTCTCTGTTGGTGCCATCTGCAGAGAAAACTTGGAGCTGTTCCACTGAAAGTGCAGACTTTTTGGACAGAGAGTCCAGGTTGACATGAAAAAACAAAACTGCCATTTCCTTATAGGTGCATAATGAAGAAAATTGTAGAACTTATTGAGATGCCCCATCTTTATTAATATTTTATTGGTAAAATAGGTGTAATTTCCAAATTCTGTTTAAGTGGTATTTGCCTAATGGTCCCTGCTTCAAATGATCTGCCACTTTTTTTTTTATCATTATTTCTAACAATTACTTTCTTCCTCCATGTGAATGTAGTAGTTAGTATGGAGAATCTATATTCAATATTGAATACAAATTGATAATGATTTTTTTAAACTCATTATTTCATTTATCTTCAACAAAGTACTAAAATGTATCTCCTGTTACATTTACCTTTTTAGCATTTACCTGATGCTGTTATCCAAGCTGGTTTAAAAAGAGTGCAACAATAGAATAAGATTCAATTTCTAGTCAGTATGAAGAGGTATGGTGGCATGTGAGCATAGAATGATCCTGTGAAATAGAAACGCAAGTATAACTGAATAAGATAAGCGCTCCAGCGGGAGAGATATGGGACATTTTAAGAGGAATTAGGGTGAATTGAATTGTAGCAAGGAATTATGGGCCCTACGCACAGGTGGTGACTGCCCTGATAGAATTAATCAACTGTCATAACCAAACTTTCACCAGCAGTCCCCTGTTCAAAATCTATCCAGGGAGAGCAATTTTTTAGTCTGCAAAGGGAAAAAAACAAGCCAGATTTCATTCCTGCTTGCTCCAGTTTGCCTCAGATTACCCAACACAACTGTTATATTTTATTTGTTTGGGGTTTTGTTGACTTCAACAAAGACCCAATTGCAAAACCAGAGCAGTAAAATAAAAGTATAAAGAATTTATAGATATACACTTGTGGACTACATAAAGCATTTTTGCCCTGAAACTTTAGGAGTCCTCCTTCAGTTTGGGGCCCTGGATAAAAAGTACCACTTTACCAAAACTACAACAGAGGAGAAGGGTGTGATTCAGTGGAGGAGGGTGATGTGACTGTGACATTTTTTGGCCTGCAATAACAGACAGAGAATGACTCTACTTCTCTCTCTGGAGTGGATAAACTCTTTCCTCTACTGGAGAAAAGTCTAGACTGAGGCGATGAGTGTGCCGGCACAGGGAGGAAAAAGCTACAGTGAGGCAGAAAGCAGGGCAGGCTGGTGTGTAGGGTTGGTCTATGGCCTGGAGGTATGAGGGGTGCAGATGCTTTCACAGCTTTGTACTTCAGCACCACCAGTACTTCAGGTTTTTACTTCCACCCTAACCTCATTTTCCCTGGAGCAATGTTAGTCCACATGCTCTCCAAAGTAGAACAAACTTTCACATACTGTTTAACTGGGTTAAAATAACTTGCATTTAAAGCACACCTCCATATACAGTCAAGTCTCCCTCTCATTTTGGATCCATAATGTGTAATTTTACATCTTTTTCAGCTTTCTGCACATTTTGTTGGTCTGTCTTCCTCCACAAAGTAGAGAGCTGGGAAGGGAGGGTTAAGATTAGTTGAGGAGACCTTGAGGGACCTGCAGGCGAAAGTTTTTAAAGTCAGTCATGATAAATAGCCTAAACAATATTCATACACATTTATAGGGCACAATAGTATCACTTTGCTCCGAACGAAGACAAATTCAAGCGCCGAGAAAGAACAAGGCCACCCCTTGCAACAGGAGGTGGAAAACTTGAGGTGACACATTAAAAAGTGGAAACTAGGACATGAGTCTGGTGTCTGAGAGAGGAGAGGGGAGAGGAGGGGGAGAGAGGAGGGCAGCGGAGAGGCGGCCGTGCTCTATTTGTTCACAGCTCAGGGTGTGTCCCCCCGGAGTGTTTGACCCTCCGTGCCCTCTGCTGTCAGCCGGCGCTGCTTGACCTCCAGTATGATTTATGACAGCACTGTTCCCACGATAACCCCGGGGAAACGCTCTGCCTCGCTGCCTCTCGGCCCATCTGAAGCGTGCGAGAGACCTGGATAACACGAAAAGGTGAGGTTCTGCGCTGAGGATGTGTTTTTGGCCGCCTGTCTATTCGATATCCATCCACTTCACTTCAGCAAACACCCGCAGGTCAAATTATATTGTTTTGGGAAACTGTAAGATCAAATTCCTCTGCACTGACTTCTTTTCTGGGGCCCTTTTTTTCTTCCCTTCTGCAGCCTAGACCCGGACTGCTTGTGTGTAAACAGCTTATCTTTCACACTCACTATCATACAAGCTGGTCTTAGTCCTGGATCTGGATCTGGACTTGCCCTATGTGTCTTGAATGGAAATCTGCACTGGGAGAAAGTGACAGACTGACAGAAAAAAAAGCAGAGCATGCACATCTAAAAAGGCAGCTTTCCAAGTTCAGGGCAGAAAAAAGTAATCAAGAGAAATAAAGAGAAATAGAGTCCTTAGAGTTAAGCCCTTGATCCTTGGTGGATTTGTTTTGTGTCATTTAAGGCCAGGGTGCTGAAGGGGAGCCAGGGGGCCGAAATGTATGGAAGGTCAATGGTGCAAAACTGTCCTGCAAAAACTGTCCTGCAAAATACTTGTCAACACAGCCACTTATTATCTTTTAAATTATACAAAAATGCATGTTGAAGCATCACTTTTGCCTGTGTCATTGCATCTTCAAGCACTTCAGCACTTCCTCATATATACCATGTCAGGCAGAGCTGTCATGGTATATAAGCGCCTACGCATACTGCACATTCAGTGACTGCAGCATGATCTATCCTGCTTATAGACCATGTGATCGGCTCTACCTAAAGAAATGCAAATATAAGGATCATCACTGGCTGAAGTGCTTGAAGATGCAATGACACTGTTAACAGTGCCTCTTCAATAGTATTTTTATACCATGCTATGAGGTAACAAATGGCTGTGTTGACAGGTATTTTATTTGCAAGATGGTTTTTACCCCACTGGCCTTCCATAGAAACATAATGCAATAAATCTACCAAGGAGCCGCAACTTCAGTGTGGGGACTCTATTTCTATTTATGACTCTTTAGAAAATGACTGACTTCCAACTTTTCATTCAACTCTCCCCACTCACCCCCTTTGATCTGTGATCTCTGATGATGCACTGGAGTTATCCCTGTTATTTCAAAGCCATTCGCTCTATCTAATCTGTTGTGGTTGGCAAACATGTCTGGCAGGCTGCCTGTTGTCAAACATGTACAGTAATAGGGAGCTGCCAGGCCACAGAATTAATTGAAAGTCTTGCCTCAGCGTTACCTAATAAGGACAGTTGGCAAAGTCACCGTGTTAAGTACTTGAGGCCATAAGCTGCTGAATTATGCAAGAGTAGCGGAGCAGCTTGCTCCTTCAAAGAATGAAAAGTAAAATCTTGCAGAGGCGCAGAGAGGAGAGGGTGATGGTTGATGGGAGAGCCCGGCGCTAGGACCCTGCACACGTGAGCGTATTAGTTTGCCAGAGGGTGGAGACGGTGAACAATGAAGGAGCTGACTGGTAGGAGCAGGAGAGGAGCAACATCTGAGGGCAACACAGACCCCAAACCAATCCAGAGTCCTGCTGGAGTGACGGACCGAGCAGACTGACCGCTGCAGGCAGTGACATGGAGATGCTGAGCTGAGAGCCTGCGAGTTTCGGGAGGTCTGGAAACATGTAGATTTGTCCACGCAGGCAAGAGAGAGCACCGCTCAGCCTACTGTATGAATGGGGTTGCCTTTCACTGTGCGGTGTTGAATTTGGGTCATGCGGACCACAAGAGGAGCGGAAGATAAACACGCACCCTGCTCCCGCTGCTTGGCAGGCTGACATGGTCTGCGCTCTGAACAGGGATCCCAGTCTGTGTCATCACCACTGAGGGATCACAACAGCAGATGGTTGAAGATTCAGGTGCTATGATTCAGATGATTCAAGCCGCCTTCAAAGAAGTGACAAATTGAAGAGCGTCTTCTGAGCAAGAAGCATCTTAGGAGGGAGAGCGAGCAAAACACAACGACGGACCTCACCTGAGCTTTGTCAGCTAAAAAAAAAAAAAAAAAAAACAACAACTAAAAAATACAAACAAACAAAAAAAAACACTTTGCTGCAAGCGTGGTTTTCGTTTTTTAGGAACTGCTCAATTTTTTGCACCATCAAGAATTTATCATTAAAAACAAAAGAAGTCCCGGTGTTATTTAAATCAGGAGCCGACATCCATCCGCCTGCCTGCAGATCCCAGTGGATCAGTTGCTCCCAAGCAGAGCGCCGAGGCTCTGCTCGCCGTGCGGATGCAGGACCATGGAGGAGAGAGACAGGTCGCCAGCAGGTGAGTGAATAACACCCAGAAAAACACCCTAAGGTGTCTCAAACCGGGTCGCACAGAAAGATAATGCCATCCTGGAAGGTGAAAAACGAGCTACTGCGCTTAGATAATAGCAGGAAAAGTGGTTAAATAGACCCCACAACTCGCTTTAATGTACTTGAGCTTCTGTTACTCTTAATCCTGATGGGTTAAAAAAAAATCAGTCGCAACCCTGCAGCTTCTCCATGGTGTATCAACAACCAAAGGAGTGTCAAAAATTGAGCTGCTCTTTGTGAAAATAACAATGCGTGTTTTTATATTTTATTAAACCTCCAAGTCAAACTGTTTCCCAATTGTATCTGAATTCTTTGTTCTGATGCACAGAATGTAAAGGTATGCTGATACCTGTCCACTGATGACTCACTGGCAATGAGTAACTTTGTATTTATCTGAACTTTCACCCATGCACTCTCAATGGAGAGTATTCTAGTTCATGAATAATCACTTTATCTTTGATCTGTCTGATCCCACAGCTTCAAAAATCAAAAGGTGTATTGCACTCAGTACCACCATTTAACATCATCATTCTTGCTTATTTTTGCCATTAGAGCTTAAATAACTGAACAGCTATGTAATTTATCTTTTTGCACTCACATTATCCATAATACATGCATCTATTTGTTATCTCTGATACTACATTTATGCTTCAGTGTGTACCAGATCGACACAGGGCACCCAGGGCATTCCACTTTAAATGGCTCTTTTATGCCTTGTCTAGGACAGACAGGTAATATCTCATCGTTAATGCCCTCTAATGCATTCAAATGAGTGGCTGACTTGATTGAGCAAAACCCTATAAAAGCAGTCAGCAAAAGCTTGGGAGCTGGTAATGGACTCTAAATGAAACACAACGATAACCAGGACAGATGGATTTGCTTTTGTCACAAACATTTTATCGCTGGACAAGAACCGGCAGTAATGGCTGTGACCTTTTGCAGAGGCAGCACTATGTATGTTTTCTTTACTTTAATCCGAAATCCAGGTTAAAATCAGAGTCAAGGTGGCTCTGCCTGTGCTGTGTAATGTGCCTTATTTTACCTGAGCGCTGAAATACAGCACATTTACAGCTTCTATGCATATGTCACTGTTCTTTTATACTATCTCACCCAGGTATCTGGTTTCACCAGATACCAGAAATAAATGTGTAAATTATTAAAAACATTGCATGCTCCACATAGGCTATGGCAGAGGAAGCCCTGTTACCGCTGTATCAGTGTAATCGGTAAATACAAATAAATCAAGCAGTCATGTGCACGCAAACATTTACACATAAGCACATTAATAGCCCAAAAACATTCTGTCAGTTTGCACAGAGGGGGGCAGTGGTTGTTATACAAGATGACACACACCAGTGGTAGGTAAAGTTATGCTTAATTGGCTGGCCTGGCCAAGCAGGATGATGAAAGAGAGAAGGAGAGCGAGGGGGTAAAGGTTGGGATTGGATGGTTCAGCAGTCTCAACAATCTCCATCTCAGGTCATCGAGCTGAAACTCAATGCCCTGGATGGAGGATCTCACGGTCATATATCACAATTTGGTTACCCTTTTATTGGAAGGCAACAGAGCCCCAAATATAGCCGATTTCCTCCTATAGCGGCGCTGTGACGTCACTCGGCTTAGCCACGCCCACTGTTAGACCCCCATTTTATCCAGCTCCTGTGTGTGTATCCATGGAGTCACGCTCGACATCAAAGGACACAGTGTCTTGTATCCGCTACTTTAGGGGGGGGATGCTTTGGTTCAGTCTCTTTGGATTTCCCCAATCCTCTCTCTCGCTCTCTCTGTCTCTCTCTCGCTTGCTCTCTCTCTCTCTCCCTCCCTCTCCCTCTCTCTCCCATCACATGAAGCCTCTCTATTGGAACCCGAGGCTACTGGATTGTAATAGGGTGGGGGGAAGGTACAGTATGTTCCCTGGGTAGCTTATTGCAGTGATATTTCACCATGGAGTGCTTTGGAGGACATGATTGCAATGAGGTTGATGATGATGACAATGATTATGATTGGCATTTACACTCTGATGCGCCTCATCACCAAGCTCTAATCCTAAAACACAACAAGCATAGGATTCTGCAGTGGGTTTCTTTTCTGTTGTTGTATTTTATGTATTTTTGGGTTTGATCCCATCTGATAGCATTTTCATTGTGCTCTTCGGTCAGGGTTTATTTTCTCTTGGATGGTCAGCAGAGTAGAGCTCAGCGTCTTGGTGTCACTTTCCACCGCTAAGCTCCAATCTCAGTGATTGTGTATGGACCCTCTTTGGGCTTTTAACCTTGGGTTATCTCTTTGTGGGTCCTGGGTCACCCGAGCGGGGGGCCGATGGCTGCCAGGACCTTTCAGCAGGTGGTCGCTCTGCGGGGAGTGTGACGAGAGAGAGAGAGAAAGAGAGAGAGAGAGGGATGATGGAGAATTGAAGCAAGGCGAGTCTGGAGCGGATACCCAGCACTCGGCCCCAGCAGGGATCCTCCTATATGGGAGCCAGGCACTTGCTGAGAGAGGGTGATTTATCAAAATGAGTGTCCGTGGCCTAGGCTGCCGGTCCACCTATCACAGCGCAGTGGGAGGTTTCCTCACTTGTGTACTGATGGCCTCTCTAACTCCCTTGCTCTGATATTCTGTGCCGTTAAGGTAGATGATTCAGTTATTTACGCCTGAGTGGACAGCTGAGTGCCCTGAGTGCAAGTGGCCGTTGTGAGGAAGCCCCAATTGGCTCTTTATCGAGTTTTAGGGGGTGTGCGGGTAAAATGATTTGCTTTTACGCCACTTTTACAATGCACACTGCAAGATCCGGGAGACAGAGGCAGACAGGCAGACAGGGCCGGCACAACAAGAAACATGAAGCAGGTCAAATAGGAGCAAACAGGAACTGGCATTAGATCCAGTTCTAGTTACCGTTTGTGCTTCCACCAACTTCAGGGGAAACAGTTTTAGGAAACAGAAAAAGGCATAACAGATTTAGCAAAACAGCTAAATCATAATCTGAAGCTACAATCTTTTTTGTAATTCGACCACTTTTATTTGCACATTTTTAATATGTATGCAGCTTTATTTTTACTCAACATTGGTCAGGATCATGTTTGTAGCCCAGTTCCCAGTCCAGCATTTCTTTTCATTCCCTCAAGCTTTGGTTGAATCTCATCTTTTGACCAAATGACGATGAGAGCTAGGACCTTGTTGTCTTTTTCTCCTTTCAGCTCCTTCAGATGCTCGACAGCTAACAACAAAATGCTTCTACTTCAACATGCATTTAAGCATTTCGGCTACCAGCTCTCATTGTCAGTGGCTTCTGTGATGTGAAGTGTGTAACCAATCAGCTATAAACAGTGCAGCGGTCCAGCCCGCGGGGTGCTGTTGGTTCCTGTGAGTCCCACATGTTGAACGGGGACCAAAAAAATCAACCGGAGCTGGAACTGGACCCTCAGCGAATAGAGGATCCAAAGTTCCCAATCCAAAGTGCTAAGAGGTTTGATGTCATTGCAGTGGATAAAGGACCCATCGACATATTATCTGCATGGTTACATGTCCATGCAGGTGCAGAGAAGCCGTATCAGTCACAATGTATTTCACACATTGTTTTTAATTTGACTCAGAGGCGAGCCACGTTGGGCATTTTGACAGCAAATTGGACACAGGAGATCAGTCTTGGCTGATAATGACTCTTGTGCCGGGGGCAGAGCAACCAGTCCATTAGTGGAGGAGAGAGATAGAGGCGCGAGGTAGACACTGCAATCTATTTATTTCACTTTCATTAGTCCCTTGTTTACATTTTCAAGAACAGGGGAGAGAAAGAGGAGCGGCAGAAGGAAGGTTAGACCTCCTCAGCACTAAAGAGGGCAAACACTTCTGAAAATAAAGCTGCTGAGTCTGATCCCCCCTCACTATGAACATACTTTACTGTACAGTAACATTAAAATGCTGCTGGTCCATTTTAAGCTGAGTACAAAGGTGCATCATCCAAATCTAACACCCTAAATCTTCATCTTTCCCATACATATGCAAAATCCTCTCCTGTATGTCTATCTGTATTCATCCTCACACCTTGGCTTGTCAAATTCCTGATGTGGTGGAGAATATTATGTCACAGTCCACTGCAGCTGCATTATTCATACAGTTTGCATTAAGAGGACTGATAGCTCAGTGAATCTACCAAATTATTATCCCAGATGAGATTCATATAACAGTGCAATAGATAAGATTTGTCCAGTTGAAGGCAAGATTCAGTTTATTACTGAAGATGGTTCCCATGGTAATGAAAATGCTTTATTTCACTCCAGTTAGCCTTGTGAGATCCAATAGCTCGGTCACTGACACATCCTTGTGTCGGGCTGAGTAGGCACTCAAACATTCAAATGGAGTCATAAAAATGCAGCACGTCGTTCTGAATACAAGGGAAAGATAAAACAATAAGACCTGAAAAAAAAATGAGAGGCCAAAACAAGTTGCAGCCCTAAGTCCACAATATGAGAAACACTCAGAAGTGCAACCTTCAAAGTTCAGGAGGTAGGGACACACCGGGTGAGGCACATGGTGAGAGCGCACCCCGAGGCTGTGAGGAGACAGGCCTGAGACAAGAGGGACGGCTGCCAGTGGTATCACAGGGTTCCTCTCTGTTCTCATCTCTAGCCAAGACTTTATTGAGGAAAGGTCAGCTGGCTCCTCCAGCTTAATCCCGTGTCGGGACACGTGGAGTCAAGTACAACAGGTTCCCGTGCAGACTTCTGAAGATGGGAGGTTTTGTTTCTGTGGTTTTTAGTTGATGTTTTGCCTTTTTGGGATCAGCCTGATTTTTAAGACGTTATGTAATGTGTGGTGTGAGTTTTTGGATTAACAGAGATTCAATTCGATTAACGATTCACTAGTTTGTGATTCGGTGTTTTGGAACAATTCAGTTTGAAGCAAGATTGTAAACCAGAATTAAAGTCAATGATTTATTCAGGACCTTCAGCCAAACATTTATAACCATTAAAAAAACAATATGTTAAGACTACATTTTTCTTCTGAAGTGTGAAAAAAATCATCAAACAAACTTGTTTAAACCTTATCTATAAAAAACAACATTGACAAATAATGTTGCAATTCATAGTATTCCGTTAGATTAACACAATATTAGGCCCTTTTTAAAAAATAATTGTGACTGATTCAGTTCAAAGCATTTAATCTCAATTCAGACCAAAGTTGGAGCGATTTATTTCTTTTAGCAGATTTTTTATGCAGTTGAATTGGCAGAATTCATGATGGATGCATCAGTGCAAGGAATGAATCGTTACACCCCTTGAACACACTCATCTCTGAGAAGCTGCTGATTGGAGTCCTATCTAACCCTTAGATCTATACTTAAGAAAAAAAAAGTGTGCTTGAAATGCATATTGTTGCTGCTGGGTGATAATCATAAATCTTCCAAACTAAGAAAAGCAGCTTTTTTTAGATAGACTACCATGTATTTTTAAGTTTATCCAAGGATTTGAGAGGATTTTAAAGGGTTTCAGAAACCCAAATGGTGCACAGAACTTTTCCAATCCATACAAGACCATGTAATCCTTCAATTAAAGTTAAAACACAAAAAAATCACCACAATTGGAGTTGCTAGGTTTCCCAGCGAGCGGCCCAGGGATCCCTTTTTAAAACGCTTACAGATGATTTAGAACGCGTGGGCCTGGCTGAAAAACCCAGAGACATTAGATTGTATTACAAGCCAAATCCTCATTTTTATGTAGGCTGTGTTCGTGATACCTTGTCTTTGGGCGGTTCAGAGGGCCGGAGGGGAGCAGAGGGCAGCATGGGAGCTCAGTGGGGCATGTGGCTATGGTCGAGCACGAATGCTGAGTCGTGCGGAGGCTCACAGCTGCTCCCTCTAAGAGATAGGAACACAAAGGGCCTTTGATAGACTG
>OMKZ01020536.1:0-11563 GCA_900302535.1 Neoniphon sammara | reverse complement strand
TCGTGAAAGATCTCTTTTCAGCATTCATACATTTTAAAATTGATGGGCATTTATGTAGAAATTAAATAAACATGGAATAGTGATGGAATTCTGACTGAATATGAATATTTGTGTGGTGGTACTGATTAGTAACTCAATATTCCACATGGTTAAAACATCAGCGACAGGAAAAAAAAAAGGAAATTTCTTTGTAGCCCATTAACATACATTGACTCTGTAGTTGTTAATTAATGAATTATTGAGAAAGATGATAGGAGACAGCATTACTCCATGCAGTGTGATCTATGATGGTAAGACAAACAGTAAGGTGACAGTATCATTTCAGAGGATGATTATCTTGTTCAATATTTTGATAATTATAATTCAGGGCACCTTTCAGAGGAGGGTTCTAACCACTGAGGGGAAAATGACATTGTGATCATAGCTGGCAGGCAAGATGTGATCTCTCTCTCTCTCTCTCTCTCTCTCTCTCTCTCTCTCTCTCTCTCTCTCTCTCACTAACTCTCTCTTTCACTCTCTCATACACACACTCTCAGTGTGACAGAAAGTCTATGGGGAGGTATAAGAGGTAGTTATGGGGGGAATGCAGCAGCCTCCACAGTTTAATTGGAGATGTGTCACACTAAATAAATGGTGCAAAAACAAGCGCTGACTGGAGGCTTGAGGGAGGGGCCCTGGGGATGCAGCCTGTTTTATTGGGCAGGAGCTTTGCACCGCTCCAGGGTGAAACGGGGCTATGCTCTGCTGAGATACCCTCCAACCACCAAACCACCAGGCCTCCCAAAGACTACTGTGGAGGAAAAGACAAAAGCGTTCATTTCACTCCACAGAAAAGCATCTTGTTGGTGCAGGGAAGGAGGTGCGGGTGAACTTGGTGACCTGATTATTCTTCCTCCAACCAGGAGGATATCATCTTCCTCATCTGCAATTTCAATTTCTGCAGGCCCACGAACAAATCCATAATTGTAAAAACCCTCAACAAGCACTGTCTGGCGCGCATCGCTGCTAGATCTTATGTATGTCAATTTATGTTTTGAGGAGGCTACAACCAGTAGCCTTCAGCAAATCCTATTTCCCTGTGTAATCCATACATGACCTCCAAGTAACCAGAAGAATGTGTTTTCCAATATTCTATCAATGTTGATATAGCGGTTGTCTTCTGAACAATCTCGCCTTGCTCATGCAGTGTGTGTCTGCATGCATGTGTGTGTGTGTGTGTGTGTGTGTGCACACCTTGGATTCCAGAGTTCATGGCACGAGTTTTGATTTACCTCTACAGTGTGCAGCAGTAATTGGATGTGACACCATTCTCTCTGCTCTCCCTGGGGGATATAACAGGAATCTGACTATTATGGCCTCAGTCATGAATATGTCACAACGGCTGCAAACAAAGGCCCATGATTTGGATAAGACTTCTCTCTATGTCGTCTCTGCACTGATATATGAGATAAATGCTGTAAGGGCGAATTAGTTTTCTGTAAAGCAATTTGCAGTGTTTACTACGAATGATTAATTGCCATTGTTTGCACACAAAAAAAAAATATCATAGTGACAACATACAATACTACATGTTCATCATTATTCCTGCCAAAAACATACTTGCCACACGACATTTATGTAAGCTATTATATCCAGTTTCAAAACAGTTGAATAGATTTTTTGGACCTGACACACATAAACAGGGTGATCCCCTAGAAAGGCTGTTTTGCATGCATCTGATGTGCAGTGCTTTGTTTAAATCCCATCGTTTGTTAAGGGTTTAGCCATCAAATCAAATTGAGTGTGCTGTTTTGTATGTGTTGTAGCCTCATAAAAGTAGTCTCTGGGTGAAATAGCAGGTACGCTGATATCAGTATTCCCACAGCCTGCATAATTGCTGTAATTTGCTTTCCCTTTGGGTAATCTGTAAACATGGCTGTTTTGATGTTTTTGGCATCCTCCATTGGCTGGGCTCTCTACTCCTCCAGTGGAGCCCCCATCCCAGCCCAGGGTGACACAAATAGATCCTTCCCCAGAAGGCGCACGTAGTTCCACATGGGCACAATCAATACAGCCCAGTCGTCACTAGAACAGTGGCGGTATTAAAAGCACCCCGTGAGCTGCCTCTCACCATGCTGGCGTTTTAGGGAAATAAAGCTATTGATCCTCCAGGGCCTCTGGCCGAGCATTAACCTGGGCCCACAAATTAGAACGTGCTCATCTGGACACATCTGCCTGCAATGTTCCCAAAAAGCCAGTCCCAGGGAGAGAGGAGGGGGGCTGCGAGGCCTGCTGCTTCCAATGATGAGTAGAGCCCTACTTGACGCCCCTGTCGGAGCGGGGGAGGCGTCTGGATGCCCAGGACTTCCATTAGAGGCCCAGGATGGTGGCATGGGTCGATGTGGTAAGGTTTGGTTGGGGGTACTCCATCTCAGAGCAGTGTGGTTCCTTCCCCCCGATGTAGGGAGAGAGGGGGCTGACCCGCAGTAAACCTGAGCTCCTGACTGCAAGGACAATGAGGGAGAATGCTGCTGCCTCCATAGCTGGTCCCCACAGTATCAAAGACTTCTCTGGAAAGGAGCCTCTTTTGTGCAATTTTATCACACAAACTGCAATGCACTCCACAGCCATATTTCCCATGGCTCTAGAAATACCTCCATGAAGAATCCAACTTTTTGATTTTTATGCAGATTCACTCTCTAAAGCACAGTGCAAACAAATATGTATTCACTGATTTATCATCTCATTGGAAATATTAGATAATGCAATACTTGGATTTAGTACAACAGTAAGCTGCAAATTTCCATTTTTCAGATTACATTTTTATTTGTCTGCAAAAACTAGAATTACATATCCCTCCATGGACACCATGAGGCTATATGAGCCATTGATCCAAAGTGTATCACTTGCCGGGGTGAGCGTGTTATCATGGAAATCGGTAATTATATTTGACTAGGAGATCAGACTCTGGATACACAGAGACAGATAGAAACACAAACACAATTATGTGCATCTACGTGCAAAAACACATTATTACTAGGAACCTGGCATTAACAAACTACCCTTTTACAAAACTTAATTCTTAATTCTAACCCTTTGTTCTTCAAGTCATCTATCATTATTATATCTACACTTGTAAATATAACCCTCTATCTGACCTTAAAATATATTTTTCTCTTTGCGTCTGATGATTTAAAAGTGATTTTACTGAAGAATAACAAATCTAGACAAATTCATGCACTTAATAGACATCTGAGAGCATAAGCCCACTATGTCCAGCCAGCACTAGCATGATCTATGTTTTCTGGTCAAGACAGCCCATGTATTTCTCTTAACAACACATTTTAATAGCCATGTTCAGACAGACAGAGACAGTTTGGAAACTTTCCCTCTTTTGCTCAGCCTGCCCTAACAGTGGGAAGCTTGGAAGTTCTCTGCCCCAGTTCTCCATGTCCTTGAGAGTTGTGCCTTCGGGCCGGGGCTGGTGGGGTCCCGTGGTGCACAATGTGTGCTTCTCACTCAGGCTCCCGCTGTACTCCGCCGCCCCTGCGTGGCTCTGGAGAGTTGCCAAGCTCTGAGGGGTTGTCCGTGCGAGTGGGGGAGCGTGCACGTTACCAAAGAACCGCTCCCCACATCTCCCTTACTTCCCGCATGTCAGTCGACTGGATATAAATCACTTCAGCGGATTGGCCAACTACAATGGGATGCCTTGGAAGATGTTGTTATGAATAATCAGACTAATTGCAATAAACAGTGTGAAGTGATGTGTAAATGACTGAGGATCTTGTTTTCCTCATCCCATTTTTTGCAAAGGTTAAACCATAGGGTAAAGCCTGTGCTGCCAACATGGAGAAGCCAACAAAAGGATAATGTGAAATTACACAGAATAGGAAGCAAATTGTGCCCGTTATGAGGGGCATCATGTCCACGTGTTCGTTTTTCTACGACATTTCACTTTTATTTAGTCATCAAATCAGCAGCATGAGAATAGGCAATTACAGGAGTCCACACAGTTGTAGCTTTACATGTCTGACAAATCTCTTTATATTTTATTCAGTACATATGCATTGTTTTTTTGCAATTAATATGGATAATGGCCAAGAGCAAAGATAAAGATCTATTTTCTAATATTTTGTCCTTGGATTGTGCACTCGGGGAATTCACTCCCCTTTTTCTCTTTCTTTTCCCTGGCTAAGGCATGGGGAATTGGTGGGATGAGAGGCTATTCCCTAAATAGCCCATGGCAAGAGGTATCCTGATTAGCATGCTGCCTGCTCTCTGGCAGCAGTCCTCCAGGCCACCAGCGCTATCACTTACGTGCTGTTTGTATTTGTAGTTGATAGTGTGTGCTGTTATAATTGGAATGAGCTCAGGAACCTCGTTTGCTTTTGATCCGCTGCCAGCCACTCAGAGTGCTACTGGGCCACAGCTCTCACCTCAACACTCCCAGAGGATTATGGGAAACTGCAACGCTTATGTTCTAAAAAGCGCCTGACAGCATCTCATTCAAGGTCGAACAATACAATGGTAAGTGTGGGGAGTAGAGTGAAAAAAGATGGAGGAAAAAGTTGAACAGATATTTGATGTAACACTGGGGATCAGGTTGGAAACTGGGAAATTGGTATTTCAGACTCATGGAACCAAGAGGCAAATATCAAAGGACCTGTGTGATTGTTTGGGGTAGTTTCAATAACACACAAGGATATGTTGAATTACCATTCTCTGAAGACCTTGTGCAAATCTACATTCTCATGAAAACAAGCTGAATGATATATACAGTGGGGGTCCTGCACAAATACAAACAAATTCTATCCTATTACTACAGTTTATTCTAAAACACTCTAAAAAAATCATTCTGTAATCCTGCAAGGAGAGCCCAAGTTAACTTCCCTCATCTGGACATCACCGAGAAATCTAAACGAATGAAGTGAAGAGGATACTTTGATGATGTATGCTTATGGTACATTTTCTCTCACTCCATGAAATGTCTACAGAACTGTTCTGCTCGCTCAGCACTTTTCCAGAGAGGGCCAACTCTGGGGACTTATGGGAGTTTGATGCTCCCTTGCTGCCAAATGTCAGCAGGCCAATGAAAAAAGATATCCTAAAGTCCTAAGCTCAATATTTAATCAGGCTCTGGTTTACATTTGCTGTTTGATTAGGTAAGAGAATTCTACCTCCTGCAGACCCTGATTGCTTTAAAAATATTTGGACAAAAAATTAATACCTCTCTTTGAACTGTGAGAATCTTAAAAGAAAAATGTCTTTTTTTTTTCTTTTTCTTGGTAAAGTAGCAACACTGGTGACAGCTGATAATTAAGTGCCAATATCAGTGAAAGATATGATCCATCTGTTATAGGTAACACTCGCTGAAATTTTATTACACTATTATTGTTATCATTGTTATTGTCATTGTTGTTGTTGTTGTTGTATACAGTAGGTTCATTATCATCCCTACATTGACCATAAGTCCATCTTATCCTATGATAATCACCCAGGACTGTAGATATTCACCTGAGAATAACCCTGATGAGCTTGTTCCAGGAGGGCATTACCACTGGTTAAGTACAAACACCTGCTAAAATATTGGCAATTAGGACATAATTAGCTGCTAATGTATTTCTAATCCGAAGCGGGCCATAGATTTGTCTTTTTTTGCGTAGACTCCCTTTTTTAATGTTCTCCGTTGTTATTGTTTTCCTCAGGTATTTGTATCCCGAGAACATTGACTAAGTGCCCTAGTTCATCATATGCAAATGACTTATTAATTACACATGCATTATGCCCGTATTCAGAAGACATCAAAGGGCCTGCGAGTCTTCAGATGGTCCCCCTCTGTACCACACTCAGGTTACAAATGCCTGCGTGTGCACTTTCCTGCATGCCTTTTCAGGCAGAATAACTACATCCTCAATTAAAAATTTTCACAGGAACCTCTCTCTTCTTGCCTCATAATATTTTAGAAACACCTCCGGTGGTCTGTGGATGTTTGTTCACTGCAAATTGCAAATAATCATTTCAGCCTAGATCACATAGCATTATTAGAAAGCAGCGAGACTGAAGTACGTCTTGGTAGCAAAGACAAACCAATATTTGTTGTACTAAATGAGAAATCCCTATGATCATTCAGTGTATGACCTCAGTAAGTAGTACCCAATGTTTCAATTGATCAAATTGCCTCTGCCAAGACTCTTCTATCACTGCAATGGCATTCTGGTATCAATACAGCCCAGCCTCAGCTCCAGACAGTACTGTGCTGTGTGTCTGAGTATGCATGTTTATTCTATCTATCCCTCCCTGGTGGATTGTCTGTTAACGACCCATACAGCAGGTGTCAGAGTGTGATTTATACAACCTATAATGCCTCACATTGATTAGCAATAGAGCTCTAATGGGATGCCAGTTCTCAAACTCAGGTTCAAAAGCTCATTGCATGCATGCCACACCCCTCTCAGTGCTGTTCTATACCATTATGCATCCTATTTTTGCATGAATATCAGCAATTCAACCTGTCCAATGAGATGGTGTAGAGGGGGTTGTGTGGTGTGTGCAATCACTGTAACCCTGGGCAGTCCTCTGTTATCAGTCTCTGGTGGGCTGCTCTGACTGGGTGCTGCTAGCATAATTAGCACAGCACTCGCTTTGATGATAAAATGGGTAATAGAGCATTCCTCGCCTCCCCTGCCTACCTGATTTTACCATCGTTTATTGATCTAATTAAAATGATTCAGCTGTTAACGGAGCTTTTTTTTTTTTTCTTATGGAGAGGAACCTTTGATTAAAGACACTTGTGAAGATACAGAGACACAGAGAACTATCTATTCTGATATTAACAGTAAAGACAAATCCAGATAACATTTAATTTGAGCTAAATTTCTTGCATCCGTTCAGAGGTTGCCGTATCAACACTGTCAACGCTTAAATGTATGAACCCACAGCTGAAAATAAATGTCTTTTGAAGCCATTTTCATGAGACATCCCAGAATGTATAAAGCAATATAAAGACAAGAGAATAGTAATAATAAAATGAATAAATAAATAATTAAATAAAACTTTCATTGAAGATATTACAGTGACATAGCAGTGAGAATATTCACTGATACAGATGTAGTTCAGTGCTGACTTCCTATGAACAGGAGTATACTGTACATCAAAGCCACCAGGTGGGGCTCATTCTTTCACAAATGTATCACACTCCTGGTATTTTTGGCAAGAATCACTATGGTAAAAGCTTAAGTGAAGTGCTATTCTATGGCACTTTTGTGTGGCACCTCCAAACCTATCATTTCTCATTAGGAGACCAAAGTGTTTGTGGTTGTCCTCATTACTAAAAAGGTAGAGCTCTACCCCCAGAGGTAACTTCATCAACACCAGAGACAAATCTATCTTAGGTGCTCTATTTATATTTCTGACTCACTGCCACAAAGATTTATTCTGCACTCCTGTCAATCCATCTCTCTAATGGGCAATGGCATCCTTTTTAGTTTAGATGGCTGGTTTGTGTGCGTGCGTGTGTGTGTGTGTGTGCATGTGCGTGTGTGTGCGTCTGTGTGTCTGTGTGTGAGTGCATGTGCTTCTCGGCTCTATACATCCACTCAGATATGCGCACAAAAACAGCTACCTCGAAGTCACAAGCCCCTCTCGTCTCCAAAGAGAGTCATCTTCAGATAGAGAGCTCAGATGTCATGTAATTAAGATGATAAAAAAAAGTCCATTTGCACTTGCATGGGTTATTAATGTGGACTAATGATGCTCAGATCAACTATAAGATGTCTGCTAGTTATGGGGTTAATCTCCTCATTCTTGCAAAAGCCATAAAGATAAACATCTTTACACACAAATGGGCTCATGAAGCTCCCCAGAGAACTGCATCCCAACTTCACAAGAAAAGTTTGAAGGACCAAAAATAAAACCGATGTGCGGAATCACACGGTCATCTTCAGTGTTACATTTTGAAATAATGCATAACCATTTATGAATTTTTAGTGAACTTTAGATTTTAGTGAGCCTCAGATTCTGGGTAAATTATCTTTTAATGGACACTATATAATCAAATAATATATAACTTACCTAATCTATAAGATCTAAAGGTTTACATTATGTAATCACAAATCTATCACTTTAAAGTTTTAAAGAATACAGTTGCAATTATAGTGTAGTCTTTGTTTATTATAGCATTAGTATTATTCCTAGCCACTTTGAGGTAAACAACTATAGAATCACAATAAGAAACAGAGTAAACAATATCTTATGCTGACCATAAGTATCATAAATATGCTAACATATGATAATGTTTTATTTATTTATTTATTTTTTTGCTCTCAACTGTCTTTGCTATAGACTCTAAATTCAAACCTTTAACTTCCATTGATGTTTGTGCATCAAACTAATAATTTCATGAAGGTGAACTTCACCTAAAGTCCACCTGGGTGTTTGGGTGGTGGAGCTTCTCTTAATACAGAATGTGTAAATGTCATGGCATCTGATGACTTTATCATGAGTCTTCTGATCATTACAATGTCATTAGTTGGCAGACATGGTTGCACCTCGTTAATGCACACAAACAATCCCAGGAACAGCAGATAATGTTGTGTGGTGGTGGTGCTTAATGAGGGGACGCATTTGCATACTGGCCTCCACCCCCACTTGCATTCCCACCCCACTCTCATTTATAAAAATAAATCACATTAGAACATCACCAGCTAATAAAGTTGACTCCGGCCCACATCCCACGTCCCAGTGATAGCCAAGTCTCAGTGCAGGAAATACACAAAGCAGTCTCCCAGGATTAGGGAAAACCTATTATAGAAAATTCTCATATGGTTATGGAACATTCTTCATATTAACGCCGTGCTGCTCAAGTAAATTATGCCAGTTGTTGTGTACGTTACAATCAGATAGTCTATCAAGGCATCTCCTCTGAAAGTTCCAGCGAATGCTCAAAGTCAACTTATCAAATAATGTAACCACTTAGAGAAGTCAGATTTAATTAGATATCCCATCAGTGAAAATAGAAGTAAAATAGAAGCGTGTTTGATTTTGAAGTCGTTTGTAATCTTGATTGCATATAATTGTACAGGATACCACCTGAGGCGAGCTGGTTTCACTGCCTTTTCTGCATTATTGAAAAGCTTTGATTTCCTTAAGAAAAGATTGCACTTTGATTATGAAACAAACATGATTAATGAATATAGGAACACTTAAAAGTTTAAAGTCTATTAGCCGCGCCCGCTTAATATGCTGCCATGATACCGCGTTGTGCTGGCTGTACACGCTACTATTCAAACAAGAGAGGTCACAAGCTACAACCTTGTAAGTGTGCTTTGTCTTGTGTCTGTGTGTCTGTCCAAGTGTGCACACATTTGTGCCCCCAAGTCAAAACCCCCTAAATAAACACTGTGTTTCCTGATGCCTAACGGTGTGTACGGCCCATGCACCGCTGATGTCTATACACCAAGGACTACCAGTGGCCCCACTTCGCTCACTTACTTACTTTTTGGCTCACTCCATCCTTCCTTCATGCTCAAATTGACACTTGGTGCAGAGGCAGGCAGACAGGGGGCCTCGCCGCCCCGTGCCTCCAGAGATGTGGCCCAGCTGTCAGCCGTCTAATCCAGTCCAACCTCCCCCTGAGCCAGGCAGGAACTCCAGGCTGCTCCCCCTCATCCTCACGCCTAGAGGCACAGCAAACAACTCAGCCCTCTTCAACACCACACACAGCAGGCCAGGAGGGGAGCGCTTTGCTAGGCAAATCAGTTTTGACCATTCTTCATAAATCCAGAGCAAACATGTGACAGCGGACCCCAAAAGGCCAAGTGATTTTGTATGCAAAATACGAGCTCATTATGCAGTGATGCTATGTTATAATCTGTTGCATCCCACCCTGGGCCAGTTTTGAAACAAATTTCAGAAAAATTTTTGGTGAGATTTTTTTTTTGGGGGGGGGCACAGACTGATTTTATATTGTGGGTAACATGTCTACTAAAGGGCTGTAAAACCTTGCAAACCCTTTAATTGTTCTTATTTCCAATCAGCTCTCACAGCCTGAACAAAGACGTCCCCTGGCCATACCGTCTGCTTTTACATCATAGGTGTCACTGTTGGCATTGTTACTATGGAAACAACTGTACAGAGAAAAAAGGCAAACTTAGATGTCTTCAGTGTGAATGACATGCAATATCTCATACCCTTTTGCCCTTTTTGAGGTGCAGTAATTTCCCCTGACTTTGCATCCATCTATATCCATTTAAACAATTGTTTTGTTATCAATATATAAGTCAAACATAAAGACAGCCTATGGAAAATAAAGCTGTTGTGGCATGGTTTGTGGGAGTTTGTGGCACAGTCATGGGGCATGTGTGTTTTGAGGAGTGTGTCTCTGCGTATCCTTTGTGTGGCTCCCCGTGGCATTCCCAATATCAGTATTCCTGTAGATGTGTTTGATGTGTTTGAAGCCACGTAGCATACCTTGGAACATGACAGTAAACATGGCAGAGGCTCTCCCTCAGTGGAGCAGTGATGCACGTCACCCCTCAGAAGTGTGTGACGGGTGTACAAACCAAACCCACCGGGCCACGTCGTCTCCTGGGATCCTCCCGTACTACGCTGCGCTGACTAGTTGCATGCCGCTCAATGCAAAGGTGTTCAGAATAATTCCGCCCTCAGACTCCAAACAAAAGAACAAACCAGCATGGGAGACAGGAAAAGAATTAAAGCATGTGGACTTAGCCAAAGTGACAAGTTATGGAGATCGCTTAACTGTTTATCTGACCCAGTAGCAGTAGATGTCATGATATATCCCGTCCTAATGTTTTCCCTGTGTTTCATCCCTGGAAAATCACTAGTGTATGTTTCCTGCATGCATCCCCGGGGAAATTAAGAGGCGCACTATGTATCTCGGGAGAATTCCACCAAGAATGAGAATAAAGCAGGCAGCATGAAAGAGGAGTGCTGGTGTGAGGGAGTTATTGGTCTGGCAAAGGGATTGCCAACACATCAAAATAGAATGGGTGTTGAACAAGACAGCAAAAAACTTGCACCATTTACACCTGCCAGAGAGAGCGCCATCCTGACATGGGAAATTTCCATAGCCACACACACACACACACACACTCACCGTGCGTGATGTGAAGTGTACGAGCTGAAGCGTCTTGTCAGTCTGAATCTCATGAAGTGACATGTACTACACATCCACATCACAGAAGAGCTTTGAATGTTGTTTTTGGGTTAGTAAGATAAGTCATTTGTATACAGTGGCGGTTTCACAGTGTCACACAAGGCAAACCTTTAAAGGCAGAAGCCTGTGATCTGGGACAGTTTAGGCGGGATGTGTGTGCATTGACAATTCTCTGGTAAACTTACAGAAAATGTAAGTCAGTAGTGCAGTGTAAGATGTCATCAAGCTTTTCCAGGTGAATTTGACAGTGAGTGATAATTCTGTGGACACCCGACAATTTTCTCCTTTTCTGCTTCTACTTTTTCTTGTTTTTTTTTTTGTTTTTTTTTTTTTTTTTTTTCTTTTTTTTTTTTTTTTTTACACAGCCCCTCTCAGATATGCTGGTGTCATCCCCGCAGCATATTGATA
>OMKZ01020534.1:26781-46354 GCA_900302535.1 Neoniphon sammara | reverse complement strand
ACAAGAAGAAGAAAAAGAAGAGGAACAAGGGGGGCGGCGGGGGTGAGGTGGTAATATTTTTGCCAGAAAGTACATGGATGGTGAAGTAAAACATATATTTATCAGTAAAAACAGACTATATGGTTGGCTTGTTAACTCTAGTCTGCAGCACGCGCGTCTTTGAAGGCTTGTCGCCGATGTTCAACGTCGCCCAGGGTTTGGTACAGTTAAAGTAAGCAGGTTTGGGTTTAGTCTGTTATTTGTTTGCGCTAAGTTGGCCTGTCATGGATGGTGGAGGGTGCAGCATGAACGGCGGAGGTGACAGCAGCCGTGGGGGAGAGTCTGGATCCCGGCTGGGTCTCATAACACTGGAGGACCTGGACTCTCTGACGGATTTAGATTTAGATGCAGCGGAGCAGGCTGTCAGCGACGCAGACCCGAACAGGGACACCGAGGCTATGGAGGAGAGCCAGGAGAGACTGCTGGCTTATTGGCAGAATATTGGTAGAGGACATCGCATTGATATACCAGAAGGTGAGCAGGGTTAATGACTCAGTCCAGACATGAGACTGGGCGAGATGCAGCGCTTCAGTGCTTGGTGTCACGTCCACTATTTTTGCTTTTGGCTAAATTACTCATTGTGTGCTAGATTTGCGTGTGATTAAAGTGCACGGGTTAAATGTTGGCTAATATGTAGGTAACATGCAGTATGTTGGACACAGTCTATGCTATGTTTTTGAACCCACGAGGGCAGCAAGTTAACATTTCAAACGTCTTTTAGCGAAAGAAGGCATGAAAACATTTCTCCCCTCTCTCGTTATTTAGCAGTTAACGTTAGCAGTTAGTTTGTCTGGTTAGCAGGGTTCCCACTCACCTGGAAAACCTGGAAAAATCATGGAATTAAACATTTTCCGAGCCTGGAGAAGTTAAGAGGAATGATAAGAGAGAGAAATGATTTGGAAAAAACGATATTAAGTTAGTTTTGTTGCTCTTGGATGCTGTCAAATGTAACAAAATCTGTGACTGACAGAGTCTAGACATCTTTGTTGGAGGAAATTATTGCTGGTTGCTGACTATTTTTTGTTCACAAAGTTAAAGTTTTGGAATTTTATCAGTGAAAAATGTGCTGGATAATCCCATGGACAAGTACATGACACCAAAAAGCAAGCATACACACAACTAAATCCATAGATTTTTCCTCCAAGGAAATGTTATCCATTGCCACAACAATACAACACTGTTACTGTATGTACGGCTAATTAGTTAACCAGTTCACTATATTGAAGCATGAGAAGTCCACATTATTTACAGAATTGTGGTAAATGTAGTCATGGTGCAAAAACTGACCTTGGAAAGTTGTTTTGAGTTTGGACACTGCCACTCCAGGCTTAAAATATCAGTACTTTGGCACATTATTTTCCTCTTTAATCCTGTTGCATTATGGAGTGAGTAAGATCATGTACAAAGTTAATGCACTTATGGGATTTTACCTCTTTAGTTCTTACAGTATTGTTAATTCCTTAGAAGTGTCAGTATATTAAAAATGTATTCTTAATCTGTACATCAGAACAGATGATAATATGTTTGCGAAGAGAAAAAAAAGAACTTTTTATTTGTGTCATGCAAACCCAATTAGATGTAATGGGTGTATGCAACTAGACCAGTGTGGTTTGCTGTAATTTTCTCCTCTTATTCTTTTTTTTTTTTTTTTTCAGACATGGCCCAGCCAATCCAGCAACTTACTACAGACATAGAAAGCTCACCCAACAAGGAGATGGTCCCTTTTACCCTTGTTACCCATGAAGAAAAGGTCAGTCTGCCTTGTATTTTCCTCTCTCTCCTCCCACTAGTCAGACAGAAACAGTCAGTACAACAAGCTTTTCATATAACAGCAGTAAGACTGTAATAATAAAGGATCATGTGAATTAATTTCTGTCAGTTCCAGGAAACTTTTTCAGTTCCATTTCACAAAGTGTAAAAAAAAAGTGTTTGCTCTCCTGTGATTTGCTTCACATGCCCTGTCCTTTCCCCTCAGTATGGCACTGTCCTGTATGAGAAGCGAGTGTACAAGAAGGCATGCTGGGCGTGTATCACTGTGCGGGAGGACACCTACGAGCAGAGCATCTGCATGGGCTTCATGAAGATTATGAGATACATCTGCCAGCAGAATACCTCAGGTGATTGGAGGGGTCAAAATCAACAATGCTGAGGTGTCAGTAGTGTCCTGCACCACTTTCATAATGCCCTCAACCTTCCCAAATGTATTGGATCAGCTTCTTCTTGTGTGAAGAGAAGACTGGTAGCAGTTGTCAAATTACATGCCAAATATTGACCATACAGTCTGTGTCCATAAAATGCATCAGTATGGAGCATTTGATGCAATATTTAATGTCCAGAGTATGATTCCAAAGCAAAAAAAAACAAAAAAAAACAAGATCATGGCAGGTTAGGCCTACTTGGCAGCCTCAGATGTTGACTTGGCTTACATGAACAGATGGGACGCCCCAACATTAATTGCAAGAACAAGGCATCACGTCCAAACAGCAGCAGTTCAAACAGAAGGGAACATGTTCGCCTGAATCAATCTCACCCAAGACATCAAGCACACAGCGAATCTTAAACTGTAAAGATGCCTTTCTGTTTTCTTTGAGAAATTTGTTCTCTTCAAGCCAGTTTGTGCAGACCGTTCTCCACAAGTATCAGTTTGGCATTCTTGGATTTGATATTCTCTTTGTGTGTATTTAGTGGGTGATGCAAGTTAAGTTCGTATCAAAGCCCTATAATCCATTAAATATTGAAGACTTATAGGTTAAACTGCTACCAGCAGTTTTGGTGCACAACAGTGAGCTGATCAAAGAGCTTATTTGTCAAAAAGTCAATGTGTTCCTCTAACTTTCTGATGTAATGGACACAAGAAGAGCTCTAGAAATATGTTATTCACACTGTCCTGGATGTTTGGCAGGAAGATACCTGGGCATGACCATCCCGATTGTGACAGTGGTGCGGACAGATGATGCCCAGATCAGCCTGTCCAGAGATGTGACGGTGGCCTACTACCTGCCGTCCCACCTGCAGGATCAGCCCCCTCTGCCCACTGACCCTGATATCACCATGGAAACATGGCCTACCACTGTGGTCTACAGCAGGTAGGTGTCAGTACAGGTTACTCCTCAAATTGATGCCCTATGGGAGCTAGAGTCAATGATTGTCCACTGATACAGTATCAAAGGCAGGACATTCAGCAGAATATAATCTTGCACAGTGCTTGTAGATAGCCAGAGGACGTATTTATCTCTGCCAGGAGATTATGCGTTTGGTCGGATGTGTCCGTTTGTCTGTGTGTCTGTGTCTAAATAGGTGTGTCTGTGTGTCTCGCAAACTACTGGGCCTATCAGCCTTTGGAGAGAACACTTTGGGAGAACACTTTATAAACACTAACACTGTAAAAAGAGTCAGAGGCTGATGTAATCTGTCAATAAGCGGGGGTTAAAACAGGTTAAATAGCCTAATGCGCCATGACTGTAAAAAATGAAGTGAAGGATAAAATCATTTTAATCTGACTTTTTGTTCCCTACCAAGGCCTTCCTCTTTGTAACTGTATGCGTAGCTAGTACTTTCATGAATAAACATGTCTGTGACTGTCTATAAAAGGTAAGTTTCACACATGAGTAAACAGACATTTTACAGATGCATAAAAGACAATAAATTATGTGGTGTTTTGTCCATATCTCTTTGTCAGGACATTTACTGGTCCAACCAATGAAACCACTATCCTGAGGGAGATCCGTACGTTAGCGGAGCTTCTGGACTCCCCAAATCTCTGTGTGAGCGACTCCATCATCATAGCAGGGTACACCAGCCTTGCCGCTCAACACCGACACAATGAGGTCTGGTTCCTGGAGCGCCAGTGAGAACTCAGGAAGAGGTCATTGTAGAGCCAAAGGCTTTCTTACACACATTAACATTGGGAAATGAAAATTTTGGGATGTGATCCTCTCAAATTCAGCTACCCTGAAAACATTTCATGGACTTCTGGTGCTTGTCTGGAGATGCTCATCAGGTCAGGTTGTGAAAGCCTCCAGTTATGACTTTGATGTGATATTGTAAGCAGTTAGACATGAATTATCAAGCCTCAGATTTTCAGTGTGACAATACGTTGTGACATCAAATCACTCTCAGCTCTACATTTGTGTTACAAATACTACTAAGGCAGGGCAATGTGGAAAAAACAAATACTATGATATCCTTCACTGAATACCTCAATATCGAAATTGTAGGAATGACCATTGGTGCTTTCAGAAGATATTTACACGTGGTGTTTTTTGATAAATAATCATTAGTAATGTGAATATGATGACCAAGCAGGTAAAGGCAAATAACAACAGCTACAACAGTGTAAAAAGTTCAGAAGTTTGCCTCTATTTACTGTTATGCAGCCTTTAAAATCAGGAGAAGACTATGCTTCTATCATTATATTTTAATATCTAAAATCCCAGGTGATATCTAGTGTCATATCATGATATCAGTATCACCCAGCCCTAAATGCTACATCTACTTGGGTGTGCAAACAGACTTGTTTATGTGTGAGTGGGACCAGTATCATAGCACAATGATGCTTGACGTCTAAGATCAAAATCAGCTCTTAAGATTACTAGCAGATACCTCAGCATTGTTGCAAACTACATCCAGAACCGAGCCTTTGTTTAATACTACTTTCAGCAATGCATTTAACACAAAGTGCTTATACTTAACTCTCGGTGCTTGTGTATTGTGTGGAAAAGCTCAGTTGATTACTGTTGAAAAAAGAGACTATACATACTATATAGTTAACACTATGTTCCTGGCATTAAGGATGTCATTTGTAGGATGAATACAAAATCATAAGCTTTACATAATGCAAGCAACAGAATACCTCAAACATTTCAAAGTTGTTAAACCTTGTTTTATGGAAAACATTCATACCCCAATAGCAACTTATGAATTACTTGTACTACAGAAAAGTACTACCTCTACTGTGCAACGTGTGAGGATTTAAATATTACAAATTAAATGATGTACAAATATCCGAACAATTTATGTAGGTGCCTGTTTCCTTTGATGAAGATTAATAATCTAAATAGAACTAAGAAACTTAAAACTGATGGTTTTTTTTGTTTTGTTTGTGTAATAGAATTGCATTAAATAAAGTTTTAGAGCAGGTTCTTGCTAAAGGATTTTGTTTTTGATAACATACTGCCATAAATATTTTTCAGTGCTCTCAGGAATGGTTCACTCAGTCTAAGTGTAAAATTTTAATGTTAATTTTTCTCTATCAGCCATTATTTGTTTTTAGGAAGTGATTGCAGTTAATGTGAACCCACATTCTACATTATGAATTGATATCATATACACTTGAACTGATGGAGATTTGGAAGGACTGAAGCCCACCAGTTGAACTAAATGAACCAAGTTATGTTTTGTTTTTGTTTTTTTTACTGGTGTCAGTATCTCACTTTTTGTGGCTGGACATGCTGACATGGGAACAAAATATGAAATCATGTAATTGTCTCATGAATCCAAAAGCTGAATAAAACAAGTCATCATCAGTGTGCTCTCACTCATTGTTGGGGCAGATGCTTGTGGGGAAATTCTTTTAATTTCTACAGACTTTTGCTCCTTTTGTTTTCTTTCATAATCTGGACTGTGAGAAAGGAAATGTGACTGGTAGGTAGTCTGTGGCTTACAGTGAACTTCAAGTCTATGAAGTTGTGCGTTTCTCACACTGGATTAGACTGTTGCCTACACTAAATAATTTCTCCCGCTGAAAACTTATAGGTTACTTCCTCTCTCTCCACTAGGCGGCGGGAGAGACACTAATTACAGCCAGATTTCAATATCAAAGTTATTGTAGCCACAGTTTATAGTCCCAAAGTAGTTCCCTATATGTGCATAATATTACATGTATTGATTGTGCCTTTTTAGAACTACATTATACCATACATGTTTTTATTTTATTTTTATTCATTAATCGAGTGAGTCAGCAGCAGCCATCGTGTCTTTGTTTTTTTTTTCTTTTCTGTTATTGTAATAATAATATTCTAAAATTTTATATTTGCTCCTCTTTCCATGATAGTTTGACGGTGGCTCCGTCACGCAGTTCAGTTCTGTTGGCAAAAAAAAAAGTGCACGCTGAGGTGAAACTGAAAGTTCACACTAGTCAGTGTGCCTCAAAATGGCGGATGAACCAACACGGGAATGGAGCGAGGAGCAGCTCAACAGTGATGACTTGCCCAAAAAAGACATTATAAAGTTCATTCAGGACAATGCAGCACACTCGGTATGTTTCATAGTTTAGCGCGGTGGTGAATTTATGTGGTATGCACGCAGTTTGAAATGTCAGCGCTCACTTTGAAGCAGCATGCAGCATCAGGGTTAGCTAACAGCACCCTGCATTGGTAATAGGGGGAGGCACATTACCCAGTTAGCTGCCAGGTGCTGGAGTCTGGCCTGTTAGCTCAATGTTAAAAAAAATAATAATGAAGCCATGCACACGCCATTGCAAGATATAAGTTGCAAGACATGATCTCAACTCAGCCGAAATAGCAAATAACAGCTGCATTACATCTGTCTGCATTGGTTTTATTCAGGCCTGTTAATTAGAAAGCTCTCACTGATTCAGTCACTGCAGAAAGCACTTTTTAGCTTTCTCTCCTCTTTGTCCTTTTCTCTTTCAGTTCCTTGCTGAACACAAGCTGATGGGAAACATAAAAAATGTTGCCAAAACAGCAAAGAAAGAGCAGCTGATAGTTGCCTACAATCAGCTCTTTGAGAGCAAAGTAAGTGATGGTATTTGCCTTTGCACATCAATGAGAACATGCATGAAGTGTGATCAGGAGAGTGAACTGTGCATAATAATTGTTGGTTCCCCAGATCAAACGGAGCACAGCACGTGTCTGGTCGTGAGCATTTTAATTGGAAAATAAGTCTGGGAATGTTTTATGTATACTAGCACACCAAGTTAGTAGGGGGGTGTTCATTTCATTCAGAGTCACTTTGTTGATATTGTTCTAATGCTTGAATGTCTACTGGCCCTTGAAAGACAACTTGAACTATATAATTTTGGAATAAAATGAATGGTGACACTGAAACATCCTCCTGGAAGATCAGTCTGGGTTCCTAAACCAGCTTAATTATGATACATGATAGTGTGTGTGCTGGTTTCATGTTATCTTTGTCATTTGCAGAGGTTCAAAGGCACAGAGCCTGTTGAAGAAGTGACTGAGCAGGTCAAAACTGTCAAAATCGAAGACAAGCCCAAAGAAGTCAAGACAGAGGTTGTGGATGAGGTACTTGAGAGTTTGAGTTTCATACATCTGAAAGACCACCTCTTTTTCCCCCCATAGTCTTCAATCTGCTCTTTATGTGCTCTGATCTCACAGCAAATCTTTGAAACTCAAACTAGTATTACGGTAGTAAATAATAATTGTCATGATATCTCTCTCTCCAGGGTCCGCCCAAGTTCATTAAGTCAGTGCTGAAGAAAGGCGACAAGACTAATTTCCCAAAGAAAGGCGACACTGTGAGCTGCTGGTATACCGGCACCTTGGAGGACGGAACCGTCTTCGACACCAACATCCCCTCAAGTATGACAGACTCACACCTTACACCAAGCCCGCCTATTTGTCTGCTTATCACTTAGTAAACCCTTTTCAGCAGAAATCACAGTATTCCTTCATGGTTATAGTCACAGACAACAACAACAAAAAAAGACAGCCTCATGATGATGATGGTGCAGTACATTTTTAACCCGCCGTCCTCTCTCTACAGCGGCCAGAAAGAAGAAGCAGACGAAACCGCTGAGCTTCAAAGTCGGCATGGGCAAAGTCATCAGAGGAGTAAGTGATTCCTGTGTGTCTTTGCTGCTTTCTCCCTTTGATGCTTTCCAGCTCCACAAATCCAATATTCTCTCAGTTGTGCGATATGATGCTTCCTGCCTCCACATGCCGCTAATGACAGTTTATGTTCATAGTGGGATGAGGCCGTCCTGACGATGAGCAAGGGTGAAACAGCCCGAGTGGAGATTGAGCCAGAGTGGGCCTACGGAAAGAAGGGTCTCCCTGAATCCAAGTATCCTTTTCATTCACTAAGGAAAACTGTTTTTTTTTTTTTTTTCTTATCCAGTAATGTCACGATATGATGAGTCCTTGTAGTAGAGAATTTGTCTTTTAATTTGTGCCTCCAGGTCAGGTTCAGCTACAGATCAGATCATCTGGAGCTGGGTAGGGATTCAGTGTTTTGCTCAAGGACACTTCAGCAGGGTGGATTGCTGTCATCTTGTTAGATATTCCCATCATTTATGGTCCATGAACATTTATTACCGGTATTTTATTTCCGTTTTCAAGCCTGATAAACAATTCTGTAGCACTAGTTGTACTTTGCTCTAGAAAAGAGTGTCTGCTAAATATCTAAATTGTTCTAATTTTGCTCTAAACTGTGAATATGTATGTGTATAATGGTTGTCATAATGCTGTACCATTATACTTATTCACACTACTTATTAAAATGAGGTTTGTCTCATCCGGCCCATAGAAGACCTCTTGAAAGCAAACAGTTCTGGCAGTTTGGCGTGTCTAGTTTTGAAATTGGACTGTCATTACAATACATCGTATTAGTAGTCAGTTGATAACGTGCCACATCAAACACGACTACCTCAGTTTTACCATTGCTATTTTATGGCCACATCAGGCTGGCACATTGTGGCAAACATGATACAAAGACACATTTTTATGAGCATGTATTGGGTTATAACTGTCCATATCTGTTTATGGGTGGCAGTGCACAATCAAAAACAATGATTCTCTATGGAAAACATCCTAAGTCTTTGAAAATCAGTAACCTGGGCACAAGAGCAAGTGGACACAAATAATCATATGGATCAGTGTAGGCCGTGCCATGCCACCAAAAAAAAACAAAAAAAAAACGTATCAAACAGATCTGCTGAAATATCAATACAGAGAAACAGACCGTAACAGATACCCAGTATGGTGGTGTGGTTTTATTTGTGGTGGTCTGTTTTCTCTGAATTGATGTTTATTATCAGTGGATAATATAATGCTCTTGATGTTGCAGATCTCTTGATGTTTTTCTGGTTATGCTTGTTTCATATAAGTCCAAATGATTGGGTGTGTCTACTTGTTATTGTCTCCAGGTTGTTTTTCCATAGAGAATTACTGCTAATTGTGCTGCACAAGCAACACTCAGTTGTGCACATAAGTGTTCTGTATTGCTGTGCTGTTTATTAACATAGCATGCTTTTTTTATGGATTTTATGGCATCACTTACACAGGTGTGGATAATTGTAATTTAAACATATGCATATGAAAAATGTGGCTTTGTACCATTTCTCATAATGCTCTTTCAACCTGATGTGGCAGTAAGATAAAATAGTAAAGCTGAAGTGGTCTTGCTTTTGAAGAAGCGCTTCGGAGTGCTGTCATTCACATGATGGATTCTTGGTGATTACAATATATCACTTTCTCTTAAGTTTCATGGTTTGTGTCCTAGGTTAAAAGTGCCATTGCCAGCTCTGCTTTAATTCATTTTTTGAATAACACATAGATCCCTGTTTTCTCCTTAACTCCAGCTCTACCAGAATTCCACCCAATGCAAAGCTGATTTTTGAGGTTGAGCTGGTGGCTGTGGATTAACTGACAACATCTTATGCCTAGCATGCACTACTTTCCAAGGGTGAATGGAAATAGACTATATGGCCATGCTTGAAAGATAAAAGTTAAAATAGCATTTGGGTTATGTTGAGCCTGGTTGCCAGTTTGTCTGCTTTTTCTCATTTATCATCACGTTACATATGACATGTTGGTTTAAGACAAAAGGTGACTAGTTATTATAACCTTTGGAATTTATGTTATAATTGTCATTTCTAGCATGGCCAAAATTTGAGGACTTGTCAATATTGTACATATGGGGCAACCTGACAAGATTTTTGTTTGCATTTTGTTTTGTTCTTTGGCATGAATGGTGTAAAAGACAAATAAACCAGTTTCAGAGAATTGAAACTGAAAATGAAGTTGAGGAATGGAAATATTTTCATCAGACTTACAGTACATTAAAGAAACACTGTGATTAAGGTTAGAATGCATTTGAGAATGAAAGATGCTAGATGTTACCAGAAGCAAGTGACATTTTTATTATGTCCGATGACACGAGGCAAAGTTTAGGTTTATCATGTAATCTTGTTTTGAAATAATTTTGGACTCAGTTTATTCAGGGATTGCACATTTCTGTTGCAAGTGTATAGTGATCTTAGTTGTACTGATTCTGTTCATTTGGAGATTGATGGAACCAAGAAAATCACAATTTACTTGAACTCATCAATCCCATACTTGTTTGTTGTGAGACTGAGACTACATAGGTGCATATCACAACCACATTAAAAGGTTCAGATTTGTAGGTTCAGTGACTCGCACATTTTAATTCAGATACTTTGTAACCATTTTAAGTTTAAGGTGTCATGAACACAAGATAATTCATACTAGCGAGAAGCTGGATTCCTACATCAAAGTGGCCATTGCCCCCAGCAACCCCTTCTATTTCTATAGGATACCATAAAATTTTGAGTCATCTAAAGATTTTTGCATATGTTTAGTTTAAAAAGAATACTTGTTCCAATGTAGGATGTGTAGTAGTTTAGAAAGACACCCATGATACAATCAAATAATCAAAACAGATCCCAAGGCTTTGCAGCATTAACCAAACAAGCAAACTGATATTTTATCCAAGCCAAATCTTTATTCTGTACAGGAGGAAAACATTTAACTCGGTAAAAACTGGTGGGATGTGATGGTAGAGTTTCTCCTCTTGGGCATGAAAGCACTTAGGAGTTGGCGTTGGGTCCCTTCTTCTTACCGAAGGTGGGCACAACATTCACAAAGCGCCTGTTGTACTGGATGCGACGCTTCGCACGGCCAGTCTTCTTCTTCTTTTTCTCCTGCTTGTCAACCTGGAGAAAGTGACAGGGAAGAGACATTTGTTATTTCTCAGTTTCATCATAAATCCCATTAAATAAATTTTAAGGGCACGAAGACAGTTTTTTTTAAATGCACTGGGTTTCTGAGTAAAACTGGAGCAGAAAGCATTAAAAGTACAACATCCTCGAACCTTGGGTGTCTGTCCCCTCACTTTTCCGGCACGGGCCAGAGAGCCGTGGACTTTACCTGATGGAGGGAAAATGAGAGGCAATGATGGATTAAAATATTGACATACCAGGATGAGGTCAAACTCTTAAAATTCTTTGAAAAATACTGCTAGGTGATCGTGACAGATTTCTCCAAGACTTTTGCCAGAGGCTGATCTTAGGCTCCCCTATACTCTCCCGCCATGGCCTTTTGTCTTTCATAGGTGAGTACAAAACTTGCAGACCTCCACATCATACAGGGAATATTCAACATTAAACAACTTTTCAGCAAGTAGATGGGCAAACCATGACCCAAACAGAGCTGGTACACAGACTGGGTTTCCGCAAATGTATGCATGATGTGGGATACTTTGTATACTGACCTCCCAGCAGCCTGCCAGCTACCTCCAGGGTGCAATGCTCAGAGACACTGCAGGATGCCAGAGAAGACTCATCCTCCAGTGGGCACCCAGCAAGCAACAGCACCTGGTCCTCAACCAGGAGACCCTCAAGAGCTTGGACATGGGCCTAAAATACACCAAGCACCAGGCGTTATTACTCTCAAACCACATCCTCTTCATCAGTCCAGGTACAAGCTAGGGTATATATATAATGACAATGCAGATACAAATGATATCCAATAGGAGAAGGTATTAATGAGACCTAACCATCACGTTTGACATTTTACCTTAATGTCTCTGACAGTCTCCTGTCCGGTCACCTCAAGGGTGTGAGTGTTCTGGGCACGCAAGAAGAGCTGCATCTTGATGCTGGAGCAAAACACAACAGAAGCAACAGATGACTCGTTTGATTTTACCAACAAATTATACCTGTGTTCCGGAAGCTAACTACGTCGGTTTTAAATGATAGCTAAAACTGGCTACCGATATAGATGTACAATGCCTGTATCTACCTTGTTTTTAATTGTACCTTCTTCACGCCGAGATACACGACAATTAGAAAGGCACCGACTGACAAACAGTGAGTTGAAACTGCAGGAGAGCCAGTGCAACGTGCTTGTAAGTGAACAAGCCTGCCTGTATCTAACGTTAGCTAAGCTAGCATTACTAGCCACATGGGGCACGCGTTCCACAAAGTATCATAAAATAACAGAAATGTAGTTTAGTTCCACAAAATAATCCATAATTTATGATAAATAAGGTTACAATAAGTTACATACCCATGCCAACTTTTGTCAGAGTGTTTGAAAATATGATGTTTTTGCTTAATTCACACAGGCCTTACCTCGTTTGATGCTAGTCGATCAACGCTAGGCATAGAAAGGACTTTCTGTGGGTCTACACTGCGCATGTGCTGTCTTACGTAAACCGGGAAGGCCTGCTCAGCAGATGTCGCCACGCCCAGCAGTGTTTCTCAGTTGAATTTAGTAGTGCGTATAGTCTATGCGCTTATTGCTTTTATTAAACGGTGGTAACCCGCTATTGCAGTTATAAAAAAGAGGGCATGTTTTTAGTCAGCAGGATGGCTAATTATTCTAAAATAATCATTACGTTTCTGTTGCACCAATTGGTTACTAAATGATTCATGCGTTTACAGTGGTGATTTCTAAGCACATTCACGTTCCTCGTGTAGCACAGGTGCATTCGTGGTGCATTTTGTCACGGCTTCAAACGTGACCAGGAACTGAAAAAATCAGTTCTGCAATTGATGATAACCGCTCAATATAGTTGATATGGACTTCTCAGTTTTGTGTCAGCAGTGCTAGACTTGGCGCCTTGACAGTTGATGTGCCAAGGAAGCATCTGGGAAAGCTTATTTCGGTTTTCAAAAACAGGTCCTTCTTAGTGTAAGCACTGCTTGTACTGTCTTCATTGTGACATTCCACAAAATCCTATTTTGTGCACTTTCTTAGTCTACAGGAATGAGGGATCAATATAGGATTATTCATTCAATAACGGACACATCAGGATATCAATCTCTTTATTATGAAATTAAGTCAAAATTAAAAAAAATGAGAAACTCTTCATTTGTTTCTTTCCAGAAACAAAACAACCTTGAAATATTAAAAATCTCTGAGTTCAGAAAGCAGAAACAGGGGGTTCAAAGGTACATCAATGGATACCTCCTTTACAAATCTAAATTTTTAACACAAGCCATTTCCTCAAGAGAGAGACCAAACTAAGTCATCCAATCTAAAAATTAAAAACATATGAATGTTTTTTTTCACAGAGGGAAAATAAATTTGCCTTCACAAACACATGCATTAAAGAACACAAAAGCAGCCAGTGTTGGAGATGAATGCAGTTCATCATCAGTTGTTTTGAAACAATATGATCAAACAAGGAGGGTCTAGACAGATCTGGGCAGGACAGAAAGGATGCCTTCTGAGTCTCCTCCTTCACATGAAGATTTCATCAATCATGTAGGAGGAGGGGGGTAGTATTGGTTATACCCAGCATACTGGTTGTACTGCCCCCAGGAGTTCTGTCCCCAACTGCTGTACTGTTGCTGTATAGGAGGAAATAGAAAAGTTGACAAAGTTATACATAATAGACACAACTCAATTATTTTTTCCATAACATTTCCAGTATGGCTAAAGCCAAAATGGGCGATGCTCAATTATGACAACCATCTGAATTCAAACAAATGCTTTCAAGGAGAATTGGAGGTGGAAGTTTACTGGAAATGCCCATATATGTGAGGTGTGATGTCTGGTGAATGTAAGTGATAAATGATTTTCAGCACCTATCATAGGTTCAGGTATAAGACTCACCTGGTACCAGTTATAGTTGTATGCTGAATTATTGGCCTGCATGTCTGTTGAAATGGTTCCTGAGCCGGCAGAAGTGTCATCCACACGCTGTCTCTTGGAGTCAGGTTCTTGGGAGCTGTGGAGACAAGTTGTTTCAAGTCAATCAAACCTGGAGAAGTAAAAATTAACATCCAGGGGTCAAACTCCAATGCTGTCTATGAAAATGTGGACACATTGAAACTGTCAGGGAGTCTAAATGAAACAATCCATTAGGAGAACAGACTTGTTTAAAAATGAGCTCTTTAATCAACTGCTGTAGATAAAAAAATATAGGACTATCCCCCATGGGTTCAGTGTGTAATAGCATACTGTGGTGCATACAGTACAACACTTTTGAGATGGACTCTAAGTTTGCTTGCACTATTCATTAAACATGTGTATTAAGAGCTGGCATGAACTGTAAAACAATGAATTGAACCAATGAACCAGACACATTGGTTAAATTGCTACCACACTGAATGGCAAGTGATTCCAGTTGCTTATTTATCAAAATTGAGATGGTGTGGTCATTGAGATCCCCTTTCCATCTGTATCGTACCCATTCTCTGCTTTCCTCTTTGTTGGCTCGCTTTCTTTTTGTAGTTTCTGGTGTTCCTCATACGCTTTAACAAGCCTGTGAGATTGTAAAGGAAAGTAACGTTAATATGAAGCATGACAAAAACACTTTCAACTGTTATCTGTCAACTTTTCCAGAGACTGTAAGAGCAGCAGATGACTCACACGTTGATGTCGCTGCCAAAGTCCTCCAAGAACTCGACCTTGCGCTGGGAGAAGAGAAGACGCGACTCGAGAGGCAGTGAGCTGTTCAGGGCTCGGTCAAAACAGGCCAAGATCTCAGCTTCGTTCTGCTGCACGTCTCCGCTGTATTCCAGCTCGAGCAGGTTCAGATACAGCTTTGGACTCGTCTGGAAAGCCACAAAAAATACCAATCACTATCTACAGAACATGCCATCAAGTTGAACCGGGAATGTGGTTCAAGCCACTTCTGACTACATCAATTCAGGCAGTGCATTTTCTTCAAAAGCTACTACAGTTGATTAAATGCACTGAAGTTGAAGTTAACACCTTCCAACAATGAAGTAAGAGGTTCAGGTATTAAAAACCTATCTGAATACCAGTCCACCTTTCCCCATACTTCCATTTGGCTTGAGGTCTACAAGTCAGTATTTCACCTATGCACTCCTTCTAAGATCATTAACAAGATTTTACCTGGTCTTTCTCAATGGCATCCAGCAGCACCTTCCTGGCTTTGCTCAGACTTCTCTGCACCTTCACCAGCTGCCGAGCCAGCTTTATTGCATAGAACGACGTCTCACTAGCATTCTTCGCTGAAGCCATGGCCTCCCTCAGCAGGGTCTCGGCCTCCTCCAAGTTACCATGGCGACGTTCCAGGCTGACCCTCCGAAGGCGCACCATGGCCAGAGCTGGGACTGCCTCCTCTAGCGACTTCAGGATACCGCGAGCCTCCTCAACATTCCCTGAGGGACACAGAAGAAATAACGGCATGTTCACACTATTCCATATTAAAGCAAAAACAATGACACAGACTCTTTCCATAGTATCTAGGTGGAGCAGCTGCAACTGTGAGTAAACAGTACTAAAAAACTCTAAGCTACTTATCACTAGCTGCCAGAGCACAGCTAATGTGTTCCCTTAATAACAAGTACATTTTCCATTTTGGTAATTGGAATAAATTGGCAGCTGCCTGTGTGTCATGACTCTATTCACTGTGATTAAATTAAATAAATCAAAAAGTAAACAGCATGTATACTCTTCAAGAGATGGACTTCTTTCAATTGTAGAAAATGCTCTCTGCCAAAAAATGAGCCAGGCACAGTGACTAATATGGCTACACTCTGATCAAATGAGACGTATAGTTTTTTAAAGTCTCTAACACTATGTACTTTGTCATGCAGTCTCACCCTTTGGGAACCATTTTTCGCTCCCATAAAGAGACTGATGAATGACTCCCATGCCCAGTTCAGTTAATTTGACTGTGCTCCATTTGCATGTTGCTTTGAATGGGTGTGTGTCACTCACCTTGCTGCTCCTCAAAGGCCGCCCACAGCAGGTGGATAGCTGGCTTCTTGGGCAGATGGATGGTACACGCCTTCTTGTAGACATGTCTCACACCTTCAATGCTGTAGCCCTCTAGATATTTTGCATACTTGAGAGTGAAAAAGAAAAAGGAGTTGGAAGAAATGCAGGAGAGAGCGGAAAAAAGAACAGAGGAGAAAGAGAAAGGAAAAAGAAAAAACAACAAAATGTTAAACCTAAATTTTCAGTTGACAGAAACAGTGAATTTCTTCATTGACAAGATCGTTTTTAGAAATTTTCTGTGTAAACCCATCAGCACCTTCATGGAACCAATTAGATAAGTTTCTGTAAGGTAGTGGGAGACGGAGAAGATGCAACGTAGTAGTTGGCAAATGCTGCAGTCAAATCTTGTGTGGCAAGCTGGCCATCCCCTAATACAACAGATACAGTCACATATCAACGTTACACGCAAAGAGAGTGCAGGACGATTTACTGTGTCGATGTGATTATCATCGTTGATGGGGAAGTGCAGGGGATCAGTGGGAGTGCGGGACAGGTTACAGGTCAGGTTACCTTGATCCAAAACTCTTCGTAGAGCGCACAAGCGATGAGGCATCGTTCAAAGAGAACGACCACACGCTCAGGAGTCCCGTTTTCAATCTCAAAGTCCAGGTATTCCTTCCAGTTGTTCAGCTGGGTCTTCTCTAAGGCTTTGACATGGAAGTAGGGTCTCTTAATCTAAAAAAGACATAATTTAATGTTATACACTCACGCACCTATGTGTTCATGAATCATCTACCAGTTTCATGATATCAAATACAAAAGCGACAAATCTATTTACAGTAATCAGTAGCTACAATACTGGAAGAGAAAAAATATCACGTACCCCTTCCTCAAAGGCCCAGCGCTTGCTGACTTCATGTTCGTTGTGGTTGAAAACTTCCTGCCGAGCCTCGATCACCTTATGGCGCATGTTCTCAATCTCGGTCACCCTCTATATTAGAACACAAACACAACACATGGTCTACACCTTCATGTACACTTAACCGTATCACATTCTCCACTTGATGTAAAAACTGCAAGTCCTGCTGCCAAGAATTTACATCACCATGAGACTGCCAGACACAAGAAGCCTGTGGAGGGGCAGGTATGTATGCACCCAGCATATCAGCCTTTGGCCAACTCTGGGTGCAGGTGGAGTCATTGGGCCACGGTCGATCCTGACCCAGATTTAGCAGAGTCCCTGACTGGATGCCAACTTGAATCCCCCAGGCATTCTTTGGCTTGGCTGCTGATGGAAAGACATCTCTTCAAACCTGAACAGATTTCTTTCTTTCCCTTTCACCATGGAAGAATAGGCAAGCACCTGCTAAACCCTGCTAGCAGTATTTTTGTAAGACTTTCTCCTCTGCGCGATTGGGAGATCAAGCTGTACCTTTGCAGGATCCAGAAGATCCTCAGTACCAGGCGGCAGCTCCTCCTCAGCAACAGACGGCTCTCCATCTTCACCAACTGTGGCTGCTAAGTTAGCTTTGGACAGCTCCCGCCTCAGCTGAACAAACTCTTCCTCAGACAGGAAATGTTTGGGGTTGTTGTTCTGCACATGATCTTTGAATCTGATAAAAAAAACAAAAAAAAACAGTAACATTCAGCTTCCAAGGGCTCTCACAATGCTCAAAATACAGCATCAAAGAAGAGCAATATCATAAATAATGTTTCATTTAAACAAGTGTCATTTGAGTCAATGTGGCTCCAAGAAATAAAAAGTTGTCTTTTAGTTTCCGCAGTCTGAAGCATTTCTGGACAGAAAGCCAGTCCATCACAGAGTCTCAGCCATTTTTTTGCTAATGCTGACTGCCAAGAAGACACATGGTGAGGTCAGTTCTAAAGTTACTACAAGAAAACAGAAATTTCATTCTCTGACCGCAGGCCATGTGTCTATAGAGTGACTGTCATTGAGGAGTAGATTACAAAAGCCATCAGCACTCACAGTTCACTATACAATTTTTTAATTCATACAGCAAAGAAAAAAATGTACAAATTTCAGCCCTTGGCCATTCTCATTGCTTTCTCCTTATTGAGGAGTTGAAAAAAAATCAGACTTACTTCAGGTCATTGTTAACAGACTGGTTATTTTGTTCTTCTGCCTACCTCTGGAAGTGCTGTGAATAGAGCTGGGTTGGGATGCCCAAGATACGATCGTAGATGGCAGTGACGTTAGCTAGTTTCTGCTGCTCCGTCTCCCAGTTGGCATATGACTCCCACAGGCGGTCTGAGCGGAAGTCTGTGCCTGCTGCAAGCACTGCATGTTCATAGGCACTGGTGGGCAGAAAACAAAAGTCAGGAATGAGTATCATTAGGGTGATATCCTAATGCAATTGTCTTTACTGTCCCTCTGGCTCACCGCAGTGTTGTTCACACAAAAGAGGCATATGTATTTATATTACATCTTTGCTGACAAGAGAGCACAACCACAGGAGGGATGGACATTAACAGCAGAGAAAGTGTCTTTTACTCACGCTCGAATGCGTCCCTCGGTCTCTGGGTCAGTGGGGTCTGCGTTCTCCTTGATGAAAGTCAGGTAGTGAAGCCACAGGTCCACACTGAGGGGGATGGCCTGCAAGCCCCTTCTGTACACCTTGAGATAGGTTAAAAAATAAACAAGGCTGTCAATAACTGGGAAATTTTAATTCTGTCAGCAAACACAGCCTGGCTGGACCTAGCACACATTTAAAGCATAGACAGGTCAAGTTAGTTTGCGAGATGCGCTGATCATGCCAAATAATAGATGTGTATTTGGAAGAAGTACAACCAGATGGTCTTGGACCTATTTATGGTCATAATATTGTGATACTTAATTGACCCCTGTAAGATTTTAATCCTCTTTTCGCCTGTCGTCTTCACAGGGAGGTTAAGAGCACATGATCAGCCACAGAACAGCAACCCTGAAGCTGCACAGGATTTAGTAACTTGCTTGGTGCCAAATGAACTTGGGTCCTCCAACTCGATGGGTAGCCTTCTAACCACTAGACCAACATGTCACCTTGTAAAAAGGGTGCACCATTCCCAGGAGCCCTGCAGTATCAGGCCAACATGTAGAACACATGGAGCATGCCATTCTTTCGAGTGCTGCTTCTAAAAATCTATTTACTGTAGAGAATGTATCATATTAAACTGAGGTAAATGGGACAGCACATAAAAAGTAGGAAATCAATGACAGAATAGAAAGACTCCCTAATCGATATGTATGGGGTCCAAACAAGCAGAGAACTCAAAAATTATAGCCGTGATGTATTTTGACAATTGTTTTCTCATATTTACCTCCTCAGACACCTGTATGTTGTCATGCTTTTTCTCTATATCTGCATACTTCTTCCAGTAGCCATAGCAGTAGGGGTAGCGGAGGAAGAATACATCAAATGCCTTTCTCACAGCAACAAGGTTATTCTGTGGACAAAACAACAGCAACCAGATTCTTAACACTGTTTCAAAATACCTTTCAATACATTAACATTTCTCTTTCAGTGTAATAATTTTCAGTCTGTATCTCTACTGTGTAAAAAAAAAAAAAAAAAAAAAAAAAAAAAAAAACTTTCCTTTTTTTTTTTTTCCCC
>OMKZ01020534.1:0-26761 GCA_900302535.1 Neoniphon sammara | reverse complement strand
TAAATTAATCTTCTTAGATCTTAAAAGATGCAACTTTGACTCACCTCTTGCTCTACATACTGCAGCAGATAGACCCAACCATTGAAGTCTTCTGGGTTATCCTCACACCCTTTAAAGAGCTTGTCAAACTCAGATGGGAGCTGTGGCTCTGCAGGAACAGCAGGTTCCTGTGGTGCTTCCTTCGATGCATCCTCCAGCTCCATGCCGTCCTCTGTCATCTGTGATGCCTGGGTCTCACCTGGGAGTAGAAAACAGAGCAGGATCACAGTGGTGGAGCTTTCCAAAGCAGATGAACTCACAGGACTAGAATCACCATGCAATGTTAATGATTAATTACGTTAAAGCTACTTATTAAGCAAAAGGTATTTTGCGGCACGGGTTGATCAATTGTTTATTTGACTATAGAATTGCTTGTGCCACTCTGTTTGACTGAACAGTACAAAAACAGCTATCCTGTTTGCTAAAAATACGATATTTGTCACATGTCAAGTGTTTTGATTTTCCAATTAAAAATCACCTATCTTATTGTTCCAAGAGGCAATTCTGGTCCTACAATAAGGGACCAACTTTGCATTAAAAAATACATAGGATACACAGCAAGTACTGAAATTGTATTTCAATTACCTTGGGTATCATCTTGTCCTGTGGCCTCTACAGCCATATTCTGGCTCTTTTGCAGAGACTCCGAGGACTCTGTTGTATACTCTACAGAAGGCTGCTGGACCTCTTCTGTGGGTGGTGGTGGTGGCGGTGGCGGCTGCTCCTGTTGGTAGAGGTGAGCACTGGCAAGCTGGAACTGCTCCACTGCCTTCTCCACAGATCCCAGTTCTGTGGAATTCACTTCCTGGTTGGGCTGTTGTTCCCCCATAGCATCCTGGGACAAATCTGAGTCCTCAGGCAAGATGGTGGTGAGAGTGTCTGGAGGAACCTGGTCAAGGGACCACTCAGCAGCATTGGCAAGAACAGGAAGGCCAGGAAGGAAGCCGTCCCCAGTGCCTTCCATGGCAGCAGAGTCCCCACTGTTTGGGGAGTCGGTGTCCAGCATTCCCGTCATGGGTTCGTCTGAGACGTGCAGGTCTAATGAAAACAGAAAACAGTTTAAATATAACCATAAGGCTGGCAGAGTCTAAAATTATGATCGTGTCACTCATGTTTGACATTAATTCCACCAGAAATAGTCATGAGATGCAAAAACATAAAAAAATACAAGTCTGGAAACTATAAAGATACCTCCACAGGTATATAAATAATAATTTATTTTTGAAAATGTAGTAAACCCTACAGTAACTTTTGAATGTGGGGTTACACTAGGCCTAAGATCCTACAATTTACTGTCCACATACAACATTCACAAATGATAAAAAATGGCTCTACAACACGGAAGTGTTGTTGTGCGATGTTATAAAATAACTCATGGGAATAGTTCACCATAACTCATCATTTTAACATTTACTTAATTTACGACACAAGGGCAGACAAACTTAATAAAGTAGAGAAATTGTAATTATTGTAAAGCAATAGTTAGATTTTTCAGCTGCTCAAACTTGTACTGCAACTATGTCCACGTTAGAAACCAAAAAAGGTCATCCCCGATAGAGGCAACAGCTGTTGCTACAAGACACTTCCTTGTTCCTTAATTATAAACGGGCGCCAGCATTACTATAGCTGCGACCTAAAAACACATACTCGTGATCAATAATTTATACGACAATGAACAGCGTTAAAATTGCCCATATAAACTGAACCATGACCAGCTAACGTTACATTTATACTGACATTTATTAACGTTAACGTTGTTTGCAGCTTGAGGCCATGTTGCAACCGGAACGGTGTTTGCACAGCCAAAGTTCAACCTGGCTCAGAGTTGGGCCTAACATTAGCGTTAGCTAACACACGTTAAATATTATTCAGCAGGTCGTCGACTCAGACTATTTCATGACAAGGAACGTTACATCAAGTTAACGCTGGCTATCGCTGAACGCGAACTGGTTTTGTTGGTATGTTACCTCAATAGTTAACTAGATAACACTGACTTAGCAAGCGATAAGGTCCAGATAACTTGGGCTATAAATTTTGTTATTGGGGGAAGCACGTTCACAATGTTTTTGATGTAACCGGAATCACCTTGTTAGTTCATGCTAAACTTCACAAACTGCAACGTACCAGGAGAGTAACCCATCTTTCCAGTGATTAGTCTAGACCACTTAGCTCTCCACGTTAGCTAACAGCTAGCTGGCTAGGGTTAGCCGTTTGCTCGTAGCGGGCTACAGAAAATTCGCTACATTGTACAGTTTTTTATGACCAAAGAGGACTGTTTCAGACTCTTACCAGTATCTTCCATGAAATTTCGATCAAACTAGTGTACAGCTATTTCAGTTACTTTAACTAACCAACAACGACCGCAGCCGCGCTTCACCGCTCATTCTCAACAACTTAGAAGTAGCATGTGAGGGGCATTCTGCACATGCTCAGTACGATGTCTGCCTGGGGCGGGGATGGGGCTCTTCCATAAATACATTGTGACTGAGAAAGGATACACTTGAAAAATATTACGGTGGCATATTGTTACATTATGTGGCGACCAAATTAATGGAATAAGTAAAAAAAAAAAATAGTGTAAAGTAATTTGCTTTCCAGATGTGTCATACACGACTCATTGGATGCTTAAGCCAATATGTTTCATATTTTTCTGCAATTTTAATGGGCAGTTAAATTATTTAGTCTACCAATTCATATTTCTCGTTTGGATCACAGACCACTATAGAGACAAAAGTCTGCCTTTATTTTAGCAATTAATTAAATTCTATATAGTTATCGATGAAATAATTACGATTAAATTAAATAATTACTCTCTTTATTTCCATTCTTGTAGGCAGAGCTAGCAGCTGGCTAGCAAATCGACTGCTTACTTCGATCACCTACGATATATAGTGGAAACATTCAGATTTGATTTTTTTCCCACAACCTCCACGTCATGGCTTAACCGTACACACTCACAGGAAACGATTTGAATGAATGAAATGACTAGGACAGGCTCGTGAGATCATCACCACATCCCCTGTTCTATTTCATATGCGTAAGTGTCATACGTGCTGCAGATGTATTTAACCACTCTTAGAGGTGGTTAAATTCAACATAATATGACACTTCCATGTTAAATACAGAGTGGAAGCTCAAATGGCGTCCGTTTGTAGTAATGGACCGGTCTGCACGTCAGGTTTTTGCCGCGCGCATGCCAAATGGCGTATATAACCTTTAGGTGCAGTCGGAATTATTATAATCCTGAGTTTCGCGTACATGAACATCTCAACAAAGTGGTCAATAGGACCATGACAGCTGGAACTTTCTGATACCAGACTTACCCAGATGTCACGTTTTAGTAGGAAGTTAAAAGCATGTACAGATTGTAATAATTATGTTTTTATTAAATTTATTCTTTGGCAAACTGTGTAAACAATCAAAATGACTATATGTCTCTTTTCATGTCATTTTCAATTGTCATGTATTTTTATGCATGCTTAAAAGCTGTGTTTTTTGGTGTTGAAGGAACAACAGCTGCAACTACGGCTTAATAGTATTTAGACTAGTTTAATTGTGTTACTCAAAAAGTTGCATAACTTTTGTCTAGCAAATTCTTAAATCATCAGTTATAGGTCTAATGCACATTTTTACCTATTCATTTTGCCACCCAGTAGCCTACACAATAGTTGACTTGACTGGTATTACTCAGTCAAGTACTTTGCCTAAAGGCTACAGTGATAGGCCTACATTACTCATTATTAATTTAAATAAATTAAAGCATATTAACGAACTTTTCAAGAATAAGTAAAAAAATGGAAATGAAAAGAGTGCATCGTGGTACTGACAGTGACAATGATAACCTAATAAAAGATAAATAAAACAAGAAATAAAACTAATACTTATTACTCTCTGGGAGCAGTAATTACACCCCAATATTTTTATGTGACTTTTCTGCTACACCTCTGCATCTGGTTACAGCGTCCCTTTTGTTATTATTTCCTCACCAAAAGCGCTTGAATGCGCTTTTCCTCGTGGGAAGCCGGAGCTTACGAGGCGCACCTGAAGGCAGCACCAGTGTATGAGCCTTGTAGAGGAAGTGGCGGCTGATCTGGGTCCGCACCTTTTCCGGTAACACAGCACCGCCACCGCTGTGACTGAACGGCTGGGGAGAGAGAGGGAGGAAGAGAGAGAGGCGAGAGCGGGGAGAAACAACCTGGCGGGGACGGGGGGCGATTGCTGCAGACGCAGGTACCTCGCATTTTCTGTGTAATGTGTTTTCCAACCAAATTTATCGCCACAAAGATTTTTTTCTTTTGCCGATCTAAAGTTGTCTTCTGTACTAATACCCCTCCCTTTTCTGGACCGCTCTTGTGTCACAGGGGGAAGCGAAGAAAGTCGGCTGAATCAATGACCTTTTGAACGCTCTACCTCTGGATGTCCTGCTGCAGACGCGGACGGAGTGGTTTAATTTGTTTTTCTAAGAATGCGCACAAGAAAACCACGGTGCTTTTGAATTCACCGATTGGATTTGGCTAAGGGCAAGTGTGGACACCCGGCGGCCAAGGAGGAAGTGGGAACTCTGGGCTTGGACAGGGCCTAATTTATACGGCGCAATCATAGTAGGCTTTTGTAAAAGCGTTCTCTATAAAGTCCTACTGAGAGCGACGGTATTTTTTGAGGAAAAGACTGGAACTTGAAATGTGGATTTTTACGGAAGTCTGCACTCATCGGTTAGTTTGAAATAGGGCAAGCTAATGAATTCTTCTTAGATCGGAGTGCAGTGGATTATGAAAATATATCCCCACCCAGTTCTGCGAGGGCTACATGATTACACTATTCCCTTTGAACCTGCTGGCGCATATTCACCTGCTCAGGTCAGTTCATAATCGGAATAATCATCATCGGAATAATTGTACGCCAACAAATTTTACTCAGCCATACGACTGTACAAACTTGTAACAGTCACCGCCTTTTGAATATTGACGCTTGTGTCAGCCCACCACTTCTATCACGTGGATGGCTTTTGGCAGACACTGAGACTGTAACTTGTCAGATGTACTGAAAACAGCTTTACTCTCATAAGAGAAGTTTTATTTTTCTTCTAAGAAGTATTTATGCACAGCCGGCAAGATGGGGAAAATGTTCTCAAAGATCTTTGGCAACAAGGAGATGAGAATATTAATGCTTGGGCTTGATGCTGCTGGCAAAACCACCATCCTGTACAAGCTGAAGCTTGGGCAGTCGGTCACCACTATCCCAACTGTTGGGTTCAACGTGGAGACTGTCACCTATAAGAATGTGAAATTCAATGTGTGGGATGTGGGAGGACAGGACAAGATCCGGCCACTGTGGAGACATTACTACACGGGCACTCAGGGCCTCATTTTCGTGGTGGACTGTGCCGATAGGGACAGAATAGATGAGGCGAGGCAGGAGCTGCACCGAATCATCAATGACCGGGAGATGAGGGATGCCATCATCCTGATCTTCGCCAACAAACAAGACCTCCCAGATGCCATGAAACCCCACGAGATCCAGGAGAAGCTAGGCCTGACTCGGATCAGAGATAGGAATTGGTACGTTCAGCCTTCATGTGCAACAACAGGGGATGGACTATACGAGGGCCTGACCTGGCTTACCTCAAATTACAAATCTTAATGTTTCTCCCCTACCAGCCTAGACTGTTTTGTGGGCTACAAGCTAAAAGAAGAAAGGAAAAACAAACGCAGTCTGAAGCAATTTAATAACATGGCCTCTGCTGAGCATATATCAAAGAGAGGAGCGATTATATTCCTTTTCTTGTTTTTTTGTTTTTGTTGTTTTTTTTTCCATTTTGATGATGATGACTTCCCTATAACCCAGATTTTCTTTAAACAACAAGACAATTGTTTTGGCTGGTTTTCTTTTCTTTCGTTTGCTTTTTGGTTCTGTAGTATCTCACTCACTTTCTGTGTAATCAGTACTGTTTAAATACACCATAACCTTTCCTTTGAGCTCTTTCCTGCACATTTTTTTCCTCCTTTGTTTAATTTCTTTTCGGGGACTTTGGGACTGTGGGTGAGGGCATACATTTATAGTTCTGCAGTCACAGATACTGCCCCCTACTCAGCTTTCATACAGTATTCTCATGACCCAACTTCTAATTCAGTGGATGGGAAAGTCCATGTCCCTGCGAGGATGTAACTTGTTCATATCTGTACCGGAAACTATGGCCTACATCAGCATATCACTTTCATGGCTCCAACTGCCACTGTTATTTATAAGAATGTGTATTATGGACATGCTAGGACCTCACAAAGTACTGTTTTCATCAATGATTGTACACGATTTACTGGGATGATTGAGGAAATGTGTCAGTACTTATTTCCTGTACAGTGATTACATCCATAATGTCTACTGTGGCGGTTTGTTTGAAAGACACTATGTGGATGGTGGATATACAGACACTGTGATATGGATATATATTTTTGTTGTTTCAGGGTCCAAAATCTGTTACCACCAGTCTTTTTTTGCCTCTTTTGTTCCAAGAGCTTCCATTACAAGTTGAGTATTTGTAGTTTCAGCTGCCTTTGGAGGGACCTACGTTACAGGTGCCCTAAAAACAACAAGACACGTACTATGGCAGAAAGTATTCTCACAGCTGAGTCTGCACTTTGGGAGGGGGATTACCAACTAGCTGGCAGGGGACACACACAAAAAAAAAAAAAACAACAACCAACCATTGTGCACATTTGACTCTTTCTGACTGACTTTTGGACCCCGGCAAGTGTTTACTAAACTCCCAACCCCCACCACATAGGTGCTTCAGTGACTGGGACCCTCCACTGTTTCTTTAACCCTCAACATCTGCCTGTACACTTAAGGTTATGCAGCCAGTCAGGCAAAATCAACTTTCTGTTCATAGATTATAGACAATGCTTTGTTTTATTTTTGTTCTTTTCTTTTTTTTTTTTTTGCTATATGCTGATGAAATAATAAAAAAGATATATCCAGATCAATATGGAAGTGGCACTTTTTCAATCGAGGTTTACAGCTGTCAGAGTTAACAAATGGTTACATTTCTTAGCGCTTAAAAAAAGTACAGCTCGTGAAAGAGGAAGTGAAATTTTTGGGCGTTTAAAATGGTTGAAAGAAAAACTTGGGTTAGAATGAACTGTGAAATCTGCATCTGCCCTGTTTCCTTTCTGCTTTTGCGTGTGTGAGTCACCGGCTGTGAATAAGTGATGAGATCTCTAGTTTCGAGGTAGTGATTGTCAGGTACGCCTAGTTTGCCTGAGGTTTCAAAGTACTGCGTCGCCCATTACGGCACTGTCTCCACAAACGGCCTTTTGATAATTTCAGACAAAGTAAGCAAAGTAAAGCCTGCCCAAGGTTTTTGTTCATGCATGTTGTGCCTCGTGACTGTTTTGATACTGGGTGATGTGGGGTAATCCCAAAATTTCACTGAACAGATAGACCTCAAAAGTCAGACCTTTCTGGAACTGACAGAGGACATTAAGCACTATCTAGATGAAAGGTAACTTCAAACAAGGGTTTATCCCCTCTGTTAAGATACAAATGAAATAGTAATACTACTTATGCAAGGAAGAAATGATGCTTAAATGTTCCTTATGGGTCAAAATTAATTTTCTAGGAGATCAGTCCAAAATGGGCATAAGCATTACAATTAAAAAAAATGTTACAGTAGAAGAACAATTTGTTAGTAAGTGGAGTCAGTTTGGGTTACTGCAAACTTGCCTGGCAGCAGGTGAGAGTGATGTCATGCTGGTGTGACCAGCAGGGTTTGGTTGACAGTCTCAGAAAAAGCCTAGGCCAGCTTGGCAGTTTGCCATGGGTATACAAGTTGCCCTTAGGCACAGATCTCAGATCAGGCTGCCCTTTCTAAGCCATTCATTAATTATTTCATTTTCTAAACTCTCTTATTCCTGTTTATTTGGCTATGAAAAGGGGAAAATCAAGGCCGATTGTGGCTTTTTGCACGGGGTCAGCTTCCTTCTGCATCTTGCAGCTCTGAAGCAAGACAGGAGTGATTTATGGGCACGCTACAGTGACATCATCATGTGAAGTGCCAGGAAACGCTTGCAGAAGAAAATTCTTGTCATAGAAAGTGTTGGTTTAGGAGTCGTTTGCCTTAAAAAGTGTCCAAGGACAGTCGCACAAGTGCCAGGTTCCACTTCAGCCTTTATCATTTATTTTGTATCATTTCTAACTAAAGGTATAGACAGGTCAAATGATGCTGGCATGTGGAAGCCCCAGATGTTGGCATTTGTATACTTGAAGTCTTCGTTGTCCTTTATGTGCTGAGCAAAATTTCATTCAGATTTTTTTCATTCATAAAAATGCATGCATCAATGGGAACATAATTACTGTCTCAAGTGTTAAAAAGCTTATATTTTGTAGATACTCATAGGTTTCACTCGGACAGCAGAGATATGTTGCCATATTAATGTCCAGGAAAGTCACAGCCCTTGAATTCCTGTGAAGGAATGCTTGCTCTTTCTCTCTGCATGTGGAAAGGGCCTGTTTGCTCATGTGGTGTTTGTTCTGTGGCTATTGATTTGAAGTTTGACCTGTCGCTGTGTTGAAAGCAGCACCATGCATGTGACATTGTCCAGCATGTCAGACAGGCAGTTAAACCGAAGTAGACACACACAAGTGCCAGTGCCTATTATCTTTTCCAAAATGATGTCACCAATTTTTTAATAAAATAAGTTACAGGAATTTCCCGTTCTTTCACAGCGAGCTGTAGTCATAATCCACTCTATTTGCCTTGCATGCAAACTGAAAAGTTGAGGGCTGTGTGTCAATAGTTTCAACTGCAGCCTTGTTTACTTATGACTTTCCATCAATGGCTGCCATCCAGCCAGGTGGGAGATGGGATAGGGACATCACAAAGAAATGTAGAGCCTCATTCCTTTTTTCCAGGAGTGATCCCAGAAAGGAAATGTGTGCAGACAGTGCACTGAAGCAGCTCCTGATGTTACAGCAGCGAGAAGACAGTAAATCATGCACGTGTCAGACGCCTTTTGTACTGCTGTCATTGCACTCAGCAGCAGATGCAAGACACACATCGGTCAGTGTCAACTGCTGTCAGGCTCACCTGTGGCCCTCTGTTAAAGGACACTATCCAGGAAGTGTCTTATGTGTTATGATTGTTGGTATTAAAATGTACACAATCTGAATGCCCTATAAAATCCCCCTGGAATGTTGGTGATACAAAATTATTTTGGAATATTGCCTTTTTGTTAAGTAACTACAGATGGTGATCCTGGAGTGTGTTGTGATTCACCTCAAATGTATTTCCTGCAACCAATTTCCCAGTGAAAACTCCTGTGGAAGAATATAGTTTGATTTGAATGAAAGCCTGGACAGACCTGCTTCGTTTTCTTTTGCACTGGGCTTTAGCCCTGAGCACTTCCATTGTGTGTTGCAGGGTGGGGGTGGACTGCTCCATTGTCCTCCTTTGAAGGGGGTGGATTCAAACAATACCTTTTAATGGAGCTTATTGCCAGTTCCTCTGTAATTTGTTTACTCAGGCGTTCCTCTTAGCTTTTAATCTCCCTCCAGTTTCTCATTCAGCAAAGCAGGACCAGTAACCACATCAAACACGGGCAATGTTGCTAAGATCGTTAATGTTTTAGGCCTATTTCAGCATGTTTGACATTTAACATTTGGATATCCGTGCCTGTTGCTCACAGATTCATTCTAGATGACACTGAGCTTGTTATATCACAAGAGGGCAGATCAGACTGGTGCATATTACAGATGCTGAATATCGTTCTGGGTAAAAGTTACTTATCTTTGGTGTATGCACTTGCTAATGTTTGCCTGGTGCTAGACCATGTTGTTAACATTGTGAAATAAACAGCCATGGAGATCCATTCATCCCGTTAACAAGAAGACACACACATACACACACATAAAATGAACCATTGTAATGTGCTGTATGTACATATGTATTGTAATGTACCTCATCCCAGCACCTCTGGAGCCCACTCTTTTTATTTTGCCCCAGTTGTTTCCATAGAGTTGGGCAGTTTGCAGAAGGAATGCTCACAGTTAGAGGCCAAATGAAGAGACTCACTGAAAAGAGTTTAACCCTTAAGTTTTCTTTCCCCCCCATGGGAGTTTTCTCATAGTTGTACAAATGTGAATGTGTGTTTGAATGTCGGTTTGATTGTGTGGTATAATTATGTACGGCATCTGTGGAATGTAAAGTAAACTGAATCAGAAGTTTTGGAAAATGTAACTATGTGGACCACCTAGGGTGAGGCTTAGCCGCATATAAACTACATTTTTCAGGATCTCTGACTGTAAACACTTGCCACTAAGCAAGTGTTGGTATCTGTACATTACACTATGTAATGAGACAAGATTAGGCAAGAGAGATTATTTATGTTTAAATGCAGGAAATTGTCAAGATGTGCCTTTGAAAGCTGTTAGTGTGTGTCAGTACCTGTTGGCTTGTGCCTAATCTGTGTTGACTTTTCCGTGCTAAAACACTGGGACTTTCCACCCATGAGATTTCTCCATCAAATGGAGTTAAAGGATTAACAGAGGTTTGTGGAGATGCCAGCAATTAAACATAATGTTGAAAACACAGAAATTCAGCCAGTCCCTCTACTGAATTACATTCCATCCCTCTACTATTAAAAACAAGCTGCTGCTCATTTATATTACAAACTATGAGTATGTAAGCTCACACAATCCGACATGCTCCCCTTTTGTTTGCTGTCACCATCCTCCTCCCCATTTCCAATTTCAATCTATATTATCTCTGTCTATGGATGACTCCTGGGGGTTTAGTGATCCAAGACAGTGCATCCCACAGTTGCCAGGGCAACACGTCCTTCAGTGGCTGGCTGGCCATGCCCAGAAATCCATAGTGTCTCCCTTATTCCTCTAAACACCCCTCTGCCCATTTCCTATCTAATCAATGACCCTTCAGCCCACCAGGGACGAGATTCTCCCTGTTTTTGCTTTTGTGTGCGCCGTCCTGTTCAAACCTGCTGATTCAGGTGTTGTCCCGCCTCTTAATTGAATAATTGTCTGCCATTTTCTGTTTAGCCCAAGATCCACCATAAACAAACAGAAGGGACTTGAAGTCCAAATGGACAGGCCCGAGCTGCTGCTCAGATGTCTCACTGTCTCGGTTGTCATGAGGCCCATTTAAACAGTCTCATAAAAGCACCATGCAGAGTGTAATTCAGCCTCTAGGCAGTTATAAGCGCTTTAGAGTCTGTCACACACTGCATTTCCCTCGGCCTCGGAGAATGTGCGAACAATTAAAGGGAAGCTCGAGGCCTGCGTGTTTGCGTTTGGTGGAGAAGTTGTGCAGTGGGAGGGATGTGTGCTGCTGTGGCCCCGTGCAGCAGGAAATGATGCAGGCAGCCAAACCTTTTTTTAAAAATGGAGACTGGCTCATGTATATTGAAAATCCTGCCTTTTCAACTCCTCTACAAAGAAATGATGATACAGTGCTGTGAATAGACCAAGCAAGGAATTAAGATCTAAACCCTCAGGCCCAGCACACACAGATTTTCACTTTTATGTCTCAGTCAGCAAGTCAAAAATAGATTTAAAATAGATCTTTAAAAACTGTTAAATTGCAAAATAAATAAATAAATAAATAATTATTCTTCTACTTTTTACTCAAGGTTAGAGTTAAACATATGGTGTCCAATTAGGCAGAATGTACAATTCATAATCATTACTTATAGCTTTGTAGCTTCAAAATAAAGTTAGTATCCAACATGCATGAAAAGAAACTATATGAATCTTTATTTACAGGAAGATCCAATGATGTAACTGTCTAGTGAATGAGGCTTGGTACTTTCCCATGTGACAGGAAATGACATATGCAGCAATCTTCCTATTCGACACATGGCACGCCACTGCAAAGGATGGACATGTCCTAAATATCCTAAATATTGCCTCTCACTTACAGGAGATAAGAGATAGAGGGTTCATGACTTAGAATACCAACCAGCCTTTGAATATGTTTAGCTTAATTTATCTTTTTCCTCTTTTGATTTCCTGTTGTTTTCTCACCTGAAGTGCAGACAAGACACCCAACAAGCTTCACTATGCCCCAGGACTGTCGTTTCAAATGTATAGCAATAAAACTGCCAGTTGCCATGTTAAACCTTAGAGGCTGCCATTCACACTTCATGTAATTATTCATGGGTCTGTTGTGGAACACTGGTGGTCTGAGCGGGGAGCCAATTATTCTAAATGTCTCTCTTTGGTGCCTGTTGGCAACTTCCTTCTTACACACATACCACACACACACACACACACACACACACACACACACACCTATACAGAGTAGTCAGTGCAACTTTCATCCTTAAATAACATCCAACAACGCAAAATCCGAAAATAACCAACCACACGCAAATAGACCTTCCAGTCATTCTTATTAATGAGCCGTCTGATGAGCCATCTGCTTTTGTGCAAAACAGTCAGCAAATCCTACTCCAACAGCTGTGTGTGTGCGTGTGTGTGTGTGCGTATGTGTGTGTGTACATGTATGGCTCCTTGTTGGCAGGTGCTCCCCAGAGCTCTATGATCTGAGCTCTCTTGCCGACCAGTCAGCACTAAGCTAAGCTGCAGTTGTCCTGCAAACAGGCCCCATGATGACTAAGGGCAGTGTCAGATTCCACACTGTGACGGTGCTTCCTGTTTTTCTGAAGATTACTGATTACAAGTGTGCCACAGTACTATTAAAATTCAAATCCGGGGAATTTTTGGGTCTGGCTTTGATTTATTATTATGTCGTAATTCGTTAATTCAGGGGGTTTTGTGCCATGTGAAGAAACATAATTGATGATAAAACATCCATACTGAAATATCAGAATAGTTATATTGTTAACTGATTATCTTTTCACATGGTCAGAAAGGTTTGGTTCACTTCTACTTTAATGTGGATCAAAGGTTGCCTCTATGACATCATCATATGACTTCCTTATCTTGTGCTCCTCACATGCTGTCCTTTCTGTCTTTCTCATCTTCCTAAATGATGATGCTTTACATAAAATACAGTCCACTGCAAAAAATCTCCACCTTAACAAGTCATTTAGTCTCATAGTCACTGCAAAAGAATGTTGTTTTTCTTCAAACAAGTGAAAAAAATCTGCCAATGGGATAAGATGATCCCACTTGTTTCAAATGCTAATCAGATTGTTTCCAGAATTTTTTTGAATAGAGTGTCATTTTCTTGATGCCGGTGAGCTGCTCTGCCTGATTCCGCCTTGTTTCAACATATTTATACTCGGTCCCAGAAAAATTCCTGAAACAAACTGCACTAGAAACAAGTGGGATTATCTCATCCCACTTTCACTTGTTGTAACACTTATAACACTTAATATGAGACTAAATGACTTGTTAATGTGGAGATGATTTTTTGCAGTGTACTACTTCAAACCCAGCTGAGTATCTGTGTGGGACTGTGTGTGCCAGTCTGTCAGTGCTGATAACAATAATGCATAAACAATCAAAAGCCACAGTATATAATTCCATTCATGGTCTGTGTTTTGTAACAAACCTGTTTGTTTATGCAATTAGACTTCCCTGTAGGAGGCCTGCCACCACCAGCACAGCCTGTTATGTCAGAGTGCCCAAAGAGAATGGGAATATGCTGAGCCATCTGCTGTATCATGTCTGCTCTATGCAGGAGTCCGCCTTCTCATCAGCCAGGAGCACGGTGTCTCTCACACACACACAGACACATACACAGACAATAGGCATATGTGCATTCTTACGTCGCCGGCTGGATTAAGTTACACAAATACCAGGCCTTAGAAGTCATTAAATAGTCTTAAATATGAATTAATGAGGTCTTAATTTGAACATTTGAACAGCTAATTTCACTTATCAAATAGATACTTCTTGCCAAAATCAGTTCTTCACATCAAAGTCAACATTTCTGATGTTATAAAACTGCAGTGAAGCTAACTGACTTTGTACTGACCTGCTACACAAATGTCTAATCCAGATTACTTACCTATCATCCTTATCTGAGGAGATGCATCCACGAAAATTATTGCATTTGTTTTTTCCAAGTTCTGTGGAAAAGAGTCATGGCTAAATTTACTACACCATGACTCATGACTCTAAATTTATGGCACCTTGCTATCTAACCTAAAGGTACTCTTAAAACAGTAATCATCGAGTTAATAATCTGCCATATTTGTGCCTACAGCTGACCTCTGCACTGGACCAAATATATAGTAACTACCTTTATACTTGTCTGGAATGCTTATTTGAATAAGAAAAAAGATAATTTGTCCAAATATCGGTCCTAAATGTCATTAAAATTCATCTTTAAAAGCACTAAAGTTATCTTGGTGATAGCCATAAACACCCAGCAGGCCCTATATGCAAGGAGCAGTCTGTTTATTAAGTAGCAGCACATTCACAAACACACACCTGTTCATACACCAGACACACTGTTTTTGATTCTTTGATCATTGTAGTTTAATAATTTTGTTGCTCCATGTGGTATGCATTGCATCAAAAAGCCCTTCACTCTGCCTCACGTGCACATCTGAAGCCTTTAGTGCAAACAGGAGAGGTGGGATAGCTAAATGACAGAAATACCTTTCCTTTGTTTGGTCTTGTCTCCATGGCAACATTGACAAAGACTCAAAGGCAGATAGCTCTAGTGCATCTCAGTGGTCTAAATTGACTGTCTCGACTCCTGCCCTCCCCCTCACCATTCTGTAGACTGGAATGCCTCTACCAAATATATATCATTGTCATTTAAATCAGTGTGAATCAAGGTGAGGAGATCAGCCGAATGGCTTTTATAGATCGCTCTCATGGAGACAGTCAGAGGAATGCAATGGAAGTAAATCATGACCCGGTGGAGTGATGCCAGTCCCACTCGTCAACTGCTGGCCAGAAGTCACATTCACCAAAAGACTGTCTGTTCAGGAAAGTCAGCCAACGCTGCAGAACATCATGATATATGAAACAGGCTCAGGAGCCAAAATACCAAAGCAATAGATATTGTATATTTATGTGTGTGTGTGTGTGTGTGTGTGTGTGTGTGTGTGTGAGTTTATGAAGTGCATGTATGTTTATAATTTGTGTATATTCTGGACATCCACCCCCAAAATAATCAGTGATTACCCGCTCTATTACAGAATCTTTGTTTAACTTGAAATACAGTCAGCCAGATGGTGCATAGTGAGAGCAGAAGTAATGCATTCCACGTTTTCACAGTACAGCATAGAACCTGATCTGTGATTAGCTCACCAAATATGGTCCCTTGATAACTTCTGTGATGCAACAGGAGCGCTCTCCACTACACTGGGCGATCCAGAGTTCAAATTCCATTTGGCTGTAGGTTGAACCTTTTATATTGTGAAAGGGAGCAGCCATAAATGGACATTTCAAATATGGGTTGAAATACAGTATCTCAGTACTGTGTCCCAAATAGTATTTTACATTTTGTGAAGTGCCTGAGGCGAATCATAATACCAGAGATGCCATGCTGCTGCATCCTCTCAAGAAGTGTCAGTTGCAATTAACATCACATTGCCCTCCATAATATCAGTGTGGTTAAATGGTGAACAGTAACAAAATGTGCAGTCAAGGCATCACTGTGATTAACTTAGGAGATGATTTAATATCATCAAAGATTCTCCATCACTTGAAGATCTACATAACAGTAAGGGTATAACAGAATGATGCACTGTCAGTATACACAGTTTTCTTGCTTATTTGGGGCTGCAGGGTGATGTAGAACACAGAGAAACCATTCTTAAACAGCAGGACTCAGGGTTCAAGTCCTAGGCTGTGACAGCCAGCGTCTGCCCTGCTTAAGTGTCCTTGAGCAAAATGAATGCCTGCCAGTTTGAAACGGCATTGTTCTGCAGCTCTCTATATACACTTTGCCTGAACTGTAGAGTGGGATGAGTGAGAAGAAAAGATGTCCCTTGGGAATGTTTAATGTATCAAATCATCATTAATTCATTTTTAAGTAAAAATTCAGGGGACTGCATTGATGTGGAGTTTGTCATTCACTTAGAACTCTAGAATGTAGAACAATTCTAGAATGTTCTTTAATTGCCTGGTTGGAGGAGAGTGACAAGAGAATAATCTCCCTAATAATCCAACTGGTTCCTTGTGATTGGGTTTTGAGGTCATGAACTAAGGAAACTGAGAGGAGCAGCGAGGTTTTAATTCTTCATGATGGAGGCCAAATGCATTTTTGAATTTAACACAGATTTCTTCCAAAAAGAGGAGAGGAGGGAAGAGAGAGAGATGGTCAGCAATTCTCACAGAGAGAGAGAGAGAGAGAGAGAGAGAGAGACTTGCAAGCACACTAACTAAAAACTAAATAACACACAGCCTTGAGCCGCTGCTCACATCTGGTTAATCCAGTTTCTACCTAGGTATCTCACGGGAAAGGCATGCTGAAGGTTAAACTTTTAATCCACACACTGAAACTTCCACTACAGAGCTATCACTTCTCTTAGGTGACTCAGCACTCCCATTGGTGGATCAGGTGCTCTTGTGACTGCAATGGGCTCTTACTCAAAGTTCAAGGGTGTGGTTTGGTTGCTACAGAGGCTCATTCATGAGTCATCACCACTTTTCATTGCTATCTACACTCTCTGTGTAGTTGAAAACTCCAGCACTTTATCTAGTGTGTAAATGAGGCCCCACTCATTTCCATGCTGAATGTGATGACTATTGAATCAGTCAGATAATTTGACTTAATTTGGTCAAACAAGCAATGAAACTACTTTGAAATGTCAGATAGCACAGACCAGCATTACCACACATTGCATAGTCATATACCGCATGGCGCCTCTCTGCCTTACTCTTCATGCAAGCTACTACATGTTGTACTCTCTGCCAGAGCCTTGAGTAGACTGCTGTTCCAGATGAAGGCAGATCATGATGCGGTGGAGGCTAAACAGATTTTCTAACAGCCCCCCCCAGCTCTGGGTTTTGTCCAAAAGGCCTGCAGCAAATTTGCTTTCTGCCTAATCAAACAACAATGAACAGCAACCAAGCTCTTGGAAGGAAGTGTGACAAGTAAGTGACAAGGCTGCTGTATCTGATCCAAGTTGTACATCCCATTCATTCATATTATTCCACAGACTGACAACCTGAAGCGTTTACTCGTTTAAAAAAAAATACAGCTTGAAACAGAGGTAAGGAGAAGAGCTACTGTGTCACTGTACAGGTCGAACTCTTCCTTGGGCATACCCATAAATTGTGTTAATAGTTAACTCATTCCATAGAAATTTGGAAAGTTCTATACAACTGGGTGCACTGCCCTCATGTGGTCGCAGCACTATGAGTAAGCACATACCTATGCTAAGCCAGTCTCACACTTTTCTATGTTGTGTGGGTATGAGTCACACACACTAACGGAGAGAGAGAGAGAAAGAGAGGGAGAGAGAGAGAGAGAGAGAGAGACTGTGTAGGTTCCAGCATTTGTCTACCAACTTGATGAAAAATGCAGACAATAAAAAGGTGTCGTGTCTGGGCGCAGTGGTGACCCACATCCTAACTACATCACGTCCCTCTGAAGCAGCTCATTACGTCAGACTCCATAATGACCCATGAGTATTACGATTATCAGAAATAACATCAAATAGCTTTGCAATCATAATTGTGACAGAATGCTGTGACATGACGGACAGCCCAGGCACTTCCTTGGAATTTCGTAAAGCCTCATTTTATTTTATCAGTCAGGAGCCAGCTTCTCATCATGGTCCATTCCTTTTTTTGTAGGGGGTGAGCTTGCTTAATTGTATTTCCACGCTGATTTGTCAATATTTTTCCACCGTGCCATCCCTCATATAATATTTCTCATTCTTAAAATAACAGTAGAAATGGGTATAATCCCCTGACGACACTATACTATAAACGATTTGTAATAATTTCCCACCAATCACCCCTACAAAACATGGTACGCCCCACTCCCTGCCGTTAGCTGTTGTTGTACCCTATGCTATACCAGATTTGTCGCGATACTACTGCACACTGATATTATAGCCACGAAAGATGCTCCTTCACGGGATGAAAACAATAAAACAAGCAACAAGAAGTCTGAAAAAACTTTGCTCAACTGTGCCAAAACTTCGGTAGACTATAATTCAGATAACTTCCCAACAGTTTTGAGTGTGCCAGCATTGTTTTATCTCACTACTATAGCCGTTGGACGCGTTTTTTTAGAGCAGTCCAGTCTGATGAATTCACCGAAAAAGGACGGAGACGATGTGCCCGTTAAAGACCCGGTAAAATACGGCGAATTGGTCATTTTGGGGTAAGTCACTTAAATTTATAGATATACTAAAATGGTAAATGCTGGAGAAACGTTTGGCCAGTCAGAATTAGGCTCCATTAGCACAATAAACCAAAGGATGACGTGTGAGTTCAGGTTTAACGTTAATCCACTGCTCTTACAAAACTGTCTCTTTTTAATCGTCATTTTTAGACTAGTACGTCTCTAATAGCAGTAGTTTTGAACCGGTTTTCCTCAATTAAACGGAGCATTGTCGGTTTTCTTGTCTGTGGTGTAGGACGGTGTGGTGATCATCTTACAAACTAACTTTGTATCACAAATGAAAGCCCGTTCTCTTCTGCTGTGGCATCTAATATACCTTGTTTCTATATAAGTGGTGTGTTTGTGTGTGAACGGCGCAAAAATTACTATAGGTAACGCATAGTAAAGAAGGCTACTACGGCTGTAGCCGCTTTTTCATCAATGGTTGGTTTAGAGTCGGGAATCAGCGCTCGATTGCTCAGGCTGAAAATCCCAATGATGTCATACTATGCTGGATGTGTGATTGCAGAAAGTGGGACAGAGGATAAAACCAGTGTCTGAAAAAAGCCTGCTATAACCTCAAATCAATTTCGTCATAAGGGCCTTTTCATGTTTATTACTAATTAATAAACGCCGCAACCAGACGGCCATTCAGGCCAAGGAGAGAGTAGAAATCCCCCCGACACACACACACACACTAGCACCACTACCACACACAGTAGACAGGATGTGGTGGTGACAGCCACCAGCTTCCACAGCATTTCCACCCCGCAGCTCCAAACTATGCAGGGTCTGCAGGGACTAGTAATGCCCCAACACACACCGGCATGAACAGTCAGACCCAGACTCACGCGGACCTCCCTCTTGCCCTGCAGAGCTTCCTGTGTATGCCAAAGATAACTGACCCAATGGCCTTTCTCTTCCCCTCTGGCTGAGCATGGAGTGAGGAGGATGCAGCCAGCATCAGAATACTGATTAGCCCTCGTCATCCTCCCGCTATTATCACAGACCAGTCCGTTGCACCCTTGATGCCACCATCAAAGGAAGGAAGTCATAATTTAGCCTAGATCTCCAGGTTTAGGCCACACATCTTGAACACAAGTGTTTCTCCTGGTGTATGAGTTTCATGCTGCTTCATTAAGTGTAGAAAATAAAGCATTTTTGGTATCTGTATTAACCTTTTTTAAAACGAATGATTTAGGTTAGGTTTCATTTAGCGCTGCTGAAATGTTGTCCACAGAGTAGCAGGCTTGTGAAGTTGTCAACTCTATCATCTTGACTTCTAGAAAGCAAAATTACTACATATATGCTCATTATAACCAAAATTACTACACATTATTCTAAATCATGATCAGTGGGATTCAGAATAGTGACCAGCTGCTCACTTCCCAGACTGTAGATACCCTTTGGAGTGGGCACCAGTCAGAATCAAGATGCTCTTTCTACTGCTGCCTGTCAGACATCATACTCTCCTGGCCTGCTTATACAGGCATGATTTGACTCTGCATCTGTCTGCCTAAATAATCACATGCCCTGTGTGGTCGATGCCTGTCTCAGTGCAGGGCATGTGATCTTTGCAGTGGCTGCCTGCCATCATTCATTATCTTAGTTAGCCTGGACACAGTGTACCGTCCTGCCCTGTCCAGCACGGCATAGCTCAACTCACTTGTGTCTCTGTTAAAGATCCCACTCACCCCCGTGAAAAGACACTCTCTTGTTCTATTTATCTCTCCCACGCCTTTTTATCTCACACATAGCCACTCTTACGCTGTCTCTGTCGCATTCCTCTGTCTTTCACTCAGTCCCCTCCCTGCCGATTTGCCAGCCTCCCTGTGTTCTGCTGAGTGCTGACTTTCAGAGAGGCAGGCCTCCTCTGTGGCTTGCCCTCAACGAAAATAAACCCCGTGTCGGGGGGCAGAAGGATTGAATATTTCATATTGTGTATCACGATGTGCGCACATGCGTGACGCAGGCCAGGACTGCCCAGGCGTATCTTACCATGCTTCTGCTGGCCTTTCCCCTCAACCTTCTGCCATAAGTTGTTTTGGATTCCTCCGTCTCCCTCTCCTCTCCCCATACCTTGCCCTTTACTTCATTTCACTTCATTTCTGGTCCTGATACTTGTTTCTCCCTCTCTCTCATGGTAGCCTCAAGACCGATTTTCTTTCTCTGTTGATGTCAAGGCACTGGCTTGTCTCTCTTTGTCAGCTGCTTTTCTCACCTTTGCGCTTCGCCTTGCCCTCTTTTCCTTGGTCTCATTCCACATCTTCTCATCTTTCATTATCCAGACTGCGCCGACCCTTATCCACTTGGGTCTTCCTTTCCTCACATACTCCAGCACTCCAGACAGGCAGGGCCATGGGTAGAGCAGGTAGTGTGTGCTCCTCTGTGACTGAAGTCTACACTGATAAAACTATCCTCACAAAATGAGGCCAAGTCTGGGAGCATTGCATTTCATGAGTCATATTTGTGTATGACCATGTCACCTGACCTCAAATCCTGGATCAGTCCTCATATTTTTAGGTTATTTTTTATAGATATAAAGTCCCAGACCCTCTCACCGACAGTCAGTCTGCCTTGTCCTGTCCTGGCCCTGTCATTGGTACATAGTATCTGCAGTAAACGAATGATGACCCTACATGCATCGTGCATGGCAGTGTAGCTGAATAAATATGCATAATGTCAACCCCCCTTTAACCAGACGGCCTGGGTTAAAGCCATTGTGACCTACTGAAGTTTCCCTGAGCAAGACACAGAATCCTGTAAGCTCCAGGGGTGCTGTGCTGCAAGAGCCTGTGCTTTGATTTCCCAGAAGGAGGAAAAAGAGAAATGCCTGCTGAGGATCAATAAAAGTGTTATATTAGCATTATAATACAGGTCAGTAAGAAAGCTGAACATAATTACTTCACACCAATCCTTTGAAATCCAGCTGTACCAAAATTCAACTGAATTTGCAAGATTGATATTTTGACGTCTGCATGATTTGTAATTCAGTGTGTCGCCCCATCAGTCATAGGAACCCCTCTACTACAGAAACTGCGGTATGTGAGTTTCAGTCATCAGTTTTGAGGTAACATATTTCCAATGTAATTTGGTCAATACACACAGCGTTACTACAACCCCCGCAACAAATAAAACAATAAAAACTCTTCATAACTGGTAACTGCCTTATCAGCTGACCAGACTGAGCTGTCAGCACTGAAATAAACTGTGAAGTGAGTAAAATTTAATTTAGTAGTCATATGTGTATCTGCTGCAAATTGATTTAAGGGAAAATAAGAGACTCACAGGGAGAGATGAATATGAGGAGAATATGAGTCATCATTTCTCTCAGTGAGCAGACCTTTGTTTTGCCAGATGTACATCTTTAGTGGTAAATGTCCAAAGCTCTGATGCTTTCTTGGTTTTTCCTATATTTCACCAACTATTTTACATTTTGTCTGTTGAAATCTTAAAATCTCCCAGCGACAGGCACCTAATCGAATCTGAACTCAACGCATCCTGACCCCTGCCAAATGACTGATCATACAGATCTGTTGAGTCACTGTTGCCCTCTTTACACCCGGCATCAACATGTGTCTGTGTATCCAGACTGTATTTTAGATAGATCACATTTCAGAATGAGGGTGTCTCACTTGTTTCCCATTCATAAGTATCTTGACATTTTTTCTCACCATCTGAACTCCTTGCCACCTGTTTGATTTGCATGTACTGGTTGGTTGGGTTTGTGCACACAAGTTTTCTGTTTTGTAGTAGCTGTATGAGGACTGAGATGTTAGTTACCAGATTTTAAGGGTGTTTGAATGTCCTTAAATGCGTCTCAGGCGCATTTACATGTAGATTTTATGTGGTTTTGCTTTATTCAAACACAATACAGTCATTCAGGGTTCATCAAGTGAAAGGGTTCATTGTTTATCTAACATAGTTCACTTTTGTAGAGGAAAGGTGATAACAAATGGGGATTTTGACACTTGTGACTAGAATACTTATTCTTCCAGTACAACATCTCATTGTGGAAGAGGTATCAAAAGAAACTGTGGTCTCCTGACCCCATTTTGAGATCCCACTGTGAGAGATCTGTGAACAGAGCCAGACCAGATGCCTTGTGAAGTGATCCAATTTGAAGGCCAGTGAGGGCAGAGTTAATGCCCTTCACAAAGTCTTCTTGCCCAGTGGGCATCCTCTGAATAGTTTTTAATAAGGACCATGCACCGCTGATTAGCCAAAAGCTTAAAACCGGCATACAGCCTTCTGTGTGAACTCAGACCGTGAAAATTACGTTTCACTCAGCTTCATTGTGAAATTAGGAACAAGTTCAGTGTTTTATTCAGAGCCCCCTCCAGAGAGGAAGTGGTGAAGTTAAAATCAAGCTACGCACTCATTAAAAACACATGGAAACTGAGATCATCTTTTCAAAGAGGTTGAAATTGAGTCAGAAAATTACTGCACACTTTAGGCTTGGATGAGATTATTTACAAGCCTCACCCAAAGATGAATCTAAATTAGCATGTCTGCTTGTATTAATGAAGAGAAAACTTTTAAGTATTATTCAGAATCTTAAATAGAGCAGTTACTTAAGGCTATACAGTAATGGTGCTGTGCGAGGGAATCGTCGTGCTGTAAATGTTTTTCATTGTAAAGAGAGGCTAGACAAAAGCTTGTTCCTCTGCAGCGAGTGTGAGTTTTAAGTGTAAACTGAGTGAATGAGATTCAAGTGGTATTTGCCCTATGGGTGAGGTTCAACAGTATTACATGAATCATGAGTGGCTCATGAGTGCTGTGTTTGTAGTTTATTTGAAAAGACTGTAATACTGCAGCCGTATATACATGGAAACCTTTTTAATTTGCATTCTGGTTGCAGATGTTTGTACAAGGGTCATGGTGGTATTTGTGGCATTTTGTTTGTTGCTTTAGTTTCCCCATGTGTATCAGCAGAGAACATAAATAGAGGATATGAACAAGACAACAATGCATTTTGTTACTTCCTCCCTTTTCGGTTTCCCCAGAAGTTAGATGAACTGGAATTGAACTGTGTTCATTTATCTTATCTTTGAGTCCCACCTGATATGCTAACATGTGATCACTCTGACTTGCCGAGATAATAAAGTTCTATTATTTTCTGTTCTAATGTAGTCTAATCTGGTTTGACGTGGTCTGGTCCAGTCAAGTCTTTTTCCAGTCGTGTCTAGCCCACCTTACTCTGTCTATTTTACATGACGTTTCCATGTCTTTATTTTTACCCCGTGTTTGTTTTTGTTTATCTGTCTCTAGGTACAATGGCTCTCTTCCCAGCGGAGACCGTGGCCGCAGAAGGAGCCGCTTCGCTCTCTACCGAAGGAGCAAGGCCAACGGTGTCAAACCCAGCGCCGTGCACATCCTCAACACATCACAGGACAGCAAGGTCTGTGTGTGCGTGTGTGTGTGTGTGTGTGTGTGTGTGTGTGTGTGCTTTATCAGTGTGTAACATTAGTTTCCTTCCTGTGACTCCCTCTTGTCTTTAATAAAGGGGCCAGATGAAGACTACACATGAAGACTGATGTGTGTGTGTGTGTGTGTGTGTGTGTGTGTGTGTGTGTGTGTGTGTGTGTGTGTTGTGTGGATGCATGATTGTTTCTATTTTGATTCTTGACTTTCAGCAGTCCCTTGGTTGTTAAAAATGGAAAGAAATACATTTTCTTATAATTGTCAGAATTCAAAACAAGGTCATGGGTTACTATGACACATTATTGCAGTTTGAAACTTTTATTTTAAATAGTAGCACGTTTCAGTCCAACAAATGGATTGCCAAGAAAATGACAAAACAGTTTTTTATCTACTTCCGTCATCCCCTGCCTGGAAGTTGAAACTGAAGACTGTTCCAGATGATGTGACAGCAGCCCCTGCTGCATGCTGTTGTTGTTGCAGGCCGTCCACAGTAGGGGGCAGCACAGCATCTCCTTCACTCTGTCCCGTAACCAGACGGTGGTGGTGGAGTACTGCCATGACAACAATACAGACATGTTTCAGGTAATGGAACCAAGAAAACAGGCTCAGGTTTCACTGATCATTCTTTGATAATGTCGGGATTTAAAATAGAAGTAATCCATCCTGACAATTCACACGTTTTTCCTGTGATGTTAGTCTAGATTTGTGAGCATGACCAAGTTCCAGCCAAAGCTAGAAACAAGAGAACCAGTATGCTATTATATAAAATCAAAGGAATTAGTGGAGTAGCCAAAGCATTTTGGATCAGAATCGTGAGCAATTTTAAGAAAAGGTCATCTGTTACTGGCTTACTTCTACTAACTTGTGTGTAAAAAAAGAAAAAATGTATTTAAACACAAAGTTCTGTTCTTAATAGTATCCCAGACTACTATATTTGTTTTCCAAGTTATACAATATGGAGAGAGCCATTGATGTTTAAAAATACTAATCAAACTGCCAATCCGATGGACAATGTCGGTTCTGTGTGAGGATGGATTTTGTTTCGATGTATTTATATGAAGAAAGCACTTGACAAAGAATATTTAAAAACAGGTAGAGAAATAGAGGGAGATTAACTTTCAAAAGCTCAACTGACTGTTGTGCTCTTTGGAAAAATACTGTATATAAGTGAGCTCAACTGAAAAATGAGAACTTTGCTTTTCTAATTGCACACGCATCAGCTTAATTCTTTTTACAGCTTCAAAAATTAATTTAAAATCCAAATGGCAATTTTTACCGGAATTAATTTTTACCCACGACTAATATTTATGGAAAAGATCCAGGAAAGAGGAGTGATTTTCTAATGGGTGTCTGAAATTATGTTTGGGTAATTTGACTCTTCCAGTGTGCACACACTTGGTGGCACACAGCTGTGTGGCACACACTCCCTCACAGCAGGGGGACATGAATATTCATTGAGCCCAAAAATAAGTCGGAGGGGTGCCAGCTTAGAAGTGGGACCCAGATACCGTCAGACAAGCAAAAACAAACTGACTGCTTTGACTTGCAGTTACCTCTGTTTTGTACAATATTAAATTTTACATGTACACAACATTTTATGATGAATCCATGGGTACTAGACAGCAACATTCAGCATTAGCCTCCCCCATGTGTATGTTCATAATTATCTTGACTTTTTCTAGCTTTCTATTAATAATTTAAAATGTCCTGAACAGCTTTCATAAATACCCATGTACATGTTGTCCCCGTCAAGTGATGCACTGATCTGGGTGAAATCACTCGCAGCAGTGAAAGCCTCTGTTTTGTGGTAGACAGCAGGCCTATTTTTAGAAAATCTAAACCAGGAAAAAATTGGATCATAGCACACAGCTGAAGCTAAGTGAATAATATCCAGGATGGTCAAGCTTTTTGTCAGTTGATTGCAAATGATAATTCTCTGTGCTGTGTACCGCAGATCGGGCGCTCCACAGAAAGTCCCATTGACTTTGTGGTGACAGATACCTCTGGAGGGGGGAAGGAAGGTGAAGACCCCTCCATTGCTCCCAGCACCATCTCACGTTTCGCCTGCAGGGTGGTGTGCGAACGCAACCCACCCTACACGGCACGCATCTATGCCGCTGGCTTTGACTCCTCCAAAAACATCTTCCTAGGGGTGAGAAGATTGAGTTATCACGCTGACAATGTCAATTCATGAACAGGATATGAAACAGTGCTAACTTAAAAAGAATGCAAACATTTTAAAGAATGCAGAGCATGCAGCACAATGAGAAGAGACTGGAACATGGCCAAGGCATTGGAGTCAATTTACTGAATGAAAAATGTAAAGAATAGAGTAGAATCACAGTAGTGAAGTCAGTTTTCAGTGTCATTAGAGGTGGCATCAAAATGTAAAATGCATCAGTTGTGTGATGTTTATGACAACTTAAAGCAATCTGAAAGTATTGAAAAGTACTGAAAACATCAAAATGTTAAGGTTTTCCTCCTGTGTGTGGCTGTCAGAGGGAACTGATTAAATGCAGTCTAATTCTATTTGGAGAAGCAAATGGCAAGATCAATGCTTGAGTAATGAATAACTTATGTTGCATCCTGAAATACACTTTAATTTCACAAAGGACTGAACAAGTATAGTTTCAGAACTAATATTGAATTTGGAGTGTCAGATGGTATTGGCATTGAAATGTTTACAGCAAAATTCAACCATAGTTTTCATCCTCATAAATGAAAACAAAGCCATGAGTTAAAACAACGTACATTCATATGTACCTATTTTAATTTGGCTAGAAATTAATGGTTGTGAATGGTTATGTCTACCACTTTAGAAGCAAGGACCAAAGAACTGAATGCAGTTTGAATGTTTAATAAATAATTACGTAGGGTTGGCAGTTGGCACATTTATAATGTCTGGCCATGGTTGACTGCCTTTTCTTGGATTTGGCTTTGTTATGAACTGTGGTGTAGGGAAGGCTTCAGTCAAGAATCCCCTGTAGCTCCTCACTGGACCCCTTGAGGAACCCTATGAAAGAA
>OMKZ01020530.1:14561-45229 GCA_900302535.1 Neoniphon sammara | reverse complement strand
TTGTGTAAGTAAACGTAAGTAGCTTGCAGGGTGCTATTTGTTTACATCAAGAATTCAAAAGGCATTTTACTGTAAGTATTTCAAACAGACTGCAGTTTGTCATGCACTTCAATGCCATGAAATATGTAAACAGCAAAAGGTTTGTTGGGTAACAAATTCACTGTATTGCCTTTACTGCAAATGTCTCTGCTTATTTCACAGTGTAATGCTAAGCAACGCACATATATCGCCTGCAAATCTGATTTGTGTTTTTCTGTGTACGTGGCCTGTTTCAAAATTAGAAAAAAAAAAAAAAATCATCCACTAATGCAAAAATGAAATGGCATAGTTTGAGCAAGGTCAGGAAATGGAAACCACACAATTTGAATGTCATTTGAAGGTTAATGGGACTCTGCCAATTTGAACCCAAATGGATCTCCCAAAAACACTGCAGCTTGCCAGACTGAATACATCCATGTGCAAATGCATGGCAGGATGGTTTTCTCATCTCCATTATGTTTTTTGTCCGCATTTTGCACATAATATTTGTAGGCTTGCTGTTTTTTTCTACTTTTTGCTGTTGTAGATTATCGTGGCAGTCTACATGATTTCCCAATTCTGACAGAATGCAGCTAATCTTGGCAGTAATTTGGCAGAATTGTTTTAGTCAGCTTAGTTTTTAATACAGCTCCAAACTCCGTCATAATGCTGGACCGAATGGTCCTATTTGAAAGTCAAAAACTTGGCATTCCACCTTTTTTCTCTCCCTCCATCTGCCTCTCTGTCTGTCATCCGGCTTTCTCTCTGTCTCTGTCTCTCTCTCTTTCTGTTTCCCAGACTATTACTGTATCAGGACAAAGTGCCTTTCAATATCTCTCCCCATTCTACCAACCAGGTATATATAGCACTCAAGATGCTAAACGCTACAGTGACTCCAGACAAATTGAGTCCTCCGCTTGCTCATTCTGTGCATACAGCCTGGCTACGAAACACAATTACACTCAATGCCATGAGTAAGTGGTGGAAGCCAGCTTATCATGTCAGAGTCCTAATGAGTGTTACCGAAGGAAATCATCATTAATGCTGAGCACAAAGACAGTCTTAGCTGCAAGGGAGGGAAACAGGCTTCATAAGACACGCAGTTATCCCCTCTCTCTTGTTTTCATAATCCAGAAACCCTCATCCTCATTGTGGGTCAGGCTCATTACACCGGCAATAAAAATAAAAGGGCTGAGGGTCAGTTTACATGTTTATTGCATATATACTTCCACACACACATCTCTCCAGCACACGCATACCCATTTCTCTACCATTGGTCTCTATCCACATGACCCCCTCCCCTCCACCCCACTCTCCCTACACCATCCCTAAAACAGACTGCCAATTTAGCCTCTAATTACAACGCAGGCCATGTATTATCGGAGCTCTGTTCCTCCAGAGGCTGCTGTCAGCTTTGGAGAGAGCATCTCCTGTCCAGAAACCGAGCCAAAGACTCACCATTGCTGCAAAATATTAAGGATGCCACCCTCATATTGAGTTGCAGACCCCTTTTGCATGACCCCGTTGGTTCTGTAATTTGTCTGTTTCCCTTTATTTACACCTGCTCCTTTTGCGACTGGTGTAGATTTAATAAGGGAAATCAATAAGGGGATAATAGCTTTACCTGGATTCACTGCACCACTGTACATAATGAAAAGAGCAAGTGTCCTTTGTATTTTTGCTGTATGCTTCAGCCTCACAGTGATGAATAACTAAATAGCAAAACGAGAAGAAATGAATCAACACAGTTAAATGATCAAGCCCGATTACTTTTTATGTATTTTCATAAAATAAAATAAACAATCACAGCAATCAAATCTCTTCCACTACACGTCCTCAATCTTCAGATGCTGGGATGGATGGGGCGGGGTGCGTGAAATATTCAGCCACTGTATACTCATTATTTCCCAACAGCACCCAGCATGGTGCAGGCTGGCTAAGCGGTGATTGATTACTCAGGACTGGGAGAGGGTGCAACAGACAGAGACAGGAGATTCTGTACGCACGAGGAGAGAAAATGCTCCGGCGTATGTCGGGGGATTTTATGTGGGACGACATGCCCATGGATGTGGCAGGGAAAACAAAGCGGAGCCCAGTGGGCTGCTATTGTAACAAGTTTAAGGAATTCAATTTGTCATTGTTAATTCCTCAGAGGGATAAAAAGAACCAATCAACAATAAAATATGCAGAGATATGGGTGCATTATTTGTAGTGGAGCTGCCAATAGCTATTATTTTGTGCTGATATTTAATTATGATATTCAATTTCATGGCCAAAAATTACAACCATTGTTTCCTCTCAGAATGTCATTACTGGAAGGGAGTAAAAGTAACAAACAGCAAAGACCAGCCATCCTCAAATCCGGTCCTCAGGGTCCAGAGTATTGCTGGTTTTCTCTCCCACCAGGATGTAAGCGGCATTTAGTGGGTGTCTGGGGTTTCAATCAGTCACTGATTAGACAGGTACAATGAAAAGTACCTGACAGAATAGAAAACTAGTCACACTCTTGACCCCGAGGTCCATATTTAAGGCCCACTTGCATTGACCATCATGTGATACTTAAACTCTCCACTGAAACACAGACTAATGATATTCGTTTTTGTGGGTCTTTAAGGCAGGGTGACGCAGTGCATATTCTATGATAGAGGAATCTCAGGAAAATATTACTGCAATTACATTAAGAACTAATTTACAAGATGACTATTGAAGACTTAAATGAACAAATACACTGTATATATTGCAAAATTAAAATTCATTGTAGGTTTTATTTTTTATGTAGGGACATCCATCATATTGACACTGGACCAAATGGCTGGCTGATATCCAATGTAAGTCCAATATATTGGTCTAACTCTAATGCATATATCAAACAAATTACAGCAAATTGCAGAGTACTAATGTTTCACAAACTGAATGAACTTTACGTTCTGAGAACTACAATATCCACACAGTTAAGACCCAGTTAGAACACTTTCAAAATGATTAAGTGTGCACAATAGTTGCAACAGGTCAGTCAAACTATAAACAGCCAAGGGTTATCTTCTTATCTTCTTAAAGGGGCATTAAGTTATCTGACTTTGATCAAGACTGACTCATGACCAAGGATTTGCATCATCTACAAGTCACTTGCATGGCAGACACTGACACAAATAATACAGTCAAATTTTCCCAATTAAGATGAGTAAACTAATTGAATTAGAACAGAACATCTAGTGAGGAGGTAATTCATCACAATACTAAATGCTGTAAGCTTTGCTATGTTTTTTTTTTTTTTGCTTTTTTGGCATGAGAAGTGTAGAGGTGAAGATATGTAGAGTTGTCCAAAAACATCAGTACGGGCAGGACACTGAGTTTTGAAAGTCACCTGTCAAAGTAATCCTTGAATTAATGGTACTGGTCATGGTGTGAAACCCCACAGATATATTATGGCTATTTTGCATTATGGAGTATTACAAATCACATCCCTTGCACCTTTAATTACAGCACTGTCAGTGGCTTCGCCTGCTTTCAAAAGTGACTGGCAGTACTTTACTCACAGCTCCTCTCTGCAAGGTCCAGCTCATAGACAGCTGAACCAACGATGCATAAATACTGAAATCCAGGAGGACTTTTTTCCGGCAGTCAGGAAGGTCTCACTTGAAACGGAAAAAAAAATCAACTAACTATCCTTTATATTTCAGCTCCGGTGTGGAAACAGCTGATACGCCCTAGACTTCTGCCAGCCTCCCCGCATGACTGGAAAAACACAACTGCTCTACAAAATGTTTCTGTAAGCTCTTGCATAGCCAAAAGGGAAACACTCAGTATGATGGATTCCAGTATGCCTAATGAAATGCTGCTGTTGTGCAGTGGCTCTGTTGAAAAACTGTGGCCCACATAAAGGTCTCAATAAATCATGGCCCTCATTCCCAACCCCCAATGTTTCCAATCTTGCAACATGCTGACCCCAATCAAACAAATATCCCACCAATATCCCTAAAGCACCAACAAACACTACATTCTCATATCACAAACACTCCCAGAAATAAGGCCTCACTAATGATTTAAAATAAATGCTGCAAGCTGGAGCACTCACTTTTCGCTGTTACTTTGGGATCAAAATTGTGTCAACAGCTATAGTCTTATTTAGAGGCCTGGTAAACCCAGTTAATAACAGGGATTTTCTTATTTGGTATTATTCTTGAGTACTTTCTTCATCATCCACCAAGACTTGAGAGTTTCTAAAAGTTAATAACTGTAATAAAATTGAGTTTCAGGAGCTCCACTTTCTATAGTAATCCATTCCAGCAGGGCTGGGTGGGCTTTAGTTCCCCTTGTAGGGTAACAATTATTGTCTGGACTCTGGTAAGACCAACCAACTGTCCAGCAAAGCGAAAATATCTCACTTGCTGGATCTGAATTACCTACAGGACTTCAGATTCTTGCAGTTTTGTGATGTTTTCTACACCAAGTGATGACAATAAAAAATTTTAATGGAAATTGACATATTTTAGTTTACTATCCCTTTAATTTTAAATCACTGTTTACTTAAAGTAAACTAAAGGGCTAATTCAAATCATATTCAAAGAGTAGTTGTCTTTTCCATCATATTGCAAATAACGAAAGTTTCTACTACTTGTCACATTCCTTTTTAGAGACGCTTTTTTATATATCTGATAGCCTCAAAATGGATCAACACCAATGTGAGAAAAGCTATGATTGTAAAGCTGACTCACACACTCTAAGACAGCAGGTAACAGGTGCACAGATGCCAGATAACTGGAAAATCATGGTGAAGGGTGCAGTTGGCGCTGCTCACCAATCAATAAACCTGCGTGCATGTGGAGGTGGACAAACAGCGTGGAGATTTTACTTCTTCCTCACATGATTTGAAAAGGCTGAGCATGAAAGCGAAGTGAAGCAAGCCTCGGGGCTATTGACACAACTCCTACAAGATGTCCAACAGCCCTGAAGTTTGTATTTCAAAAGCAATAACTATGTGGCGGAGCACCTAATCATGCAGAGGGGTCCTCCATCAAAATGTAGTCATCAGCCCAAGGGGCACAAGCAGTGTAATAAACCAAACAGCTGTTTGAGGTACAAAAAAGAAGCAGTCCACAGTATGTAAACAGGGCTACATCTGCTTTCAGTCTGTGCTCTGGGCAACACATTATGAGCAGCAAATGATGCTGAGCCACAATAGAGGTGACAGTTTGGCACACTGAGCTTATTGTTATCTGGTGAAATCATCTTTAACTGAAAAACAGTAACTTTCAAAACAGCTTTGAGACTTGAGGGCCATGAGTTTTTGAATATGGCCAATGGGTGCTAAAAGGGTTTCAGAGCTCCAAGGACTGAGGAATGTTCTTTCCATTTTTGAGCTCCCAGATGATCATGTCATGACTGAATCCAGCATGAACATCATCAAATTTGAATGTGTTTAATGCGTAGTTATGCCATGTTTTTGTCCGGGTTTTTGCCATGTACTGTACTGTATTGGTAATCTTATTGTAGTAATCATTCTGTCTGTTACATCTTTGTTTTTCTTCCTGCTTATCTTGGCTAGGATCTTGTTAGAAAAGAAGTTTTAATTTCAATAGGTATTTTCCTGGTTAAATACAGGTAAAAAAAAAAGAAGAAATAAAAGCATAATAACTTCATGCTAGAAAAACAACACAAAATACAACAGTCATCCCGTGATGATTGAGATGACCAATAGCAATCACACGGTCATATAGTTGACCAATAGTCATTACAGGGTGAATTAACTGACCACTGTGATATATTTGACCATGAATAATCACTCGGGTAATTTAATATGGTTGATAAGTCAGTTTCTGATCATGTGGCATGGACATTCTTTTCAAATGAATGTCAGGACTGCAATCCACAGCACAGTAATAAAAAACATTAATCTAAAACCAAATCATTAACCATCTGCAACTTTAAAAAACTTCACAGTTATAAGTTATGGGTGCTTAATGTGAATTTATGCATCATGCAGCCGCACATACTTTGAAGTTAATGAGACAACAGAAGCCGTCACTGGAGGAGCGCCAATGTTTGTTCCAACTGAGGACTCAAAAGGTCTCAAAAATGATCACCGTAAGCCAGAGGAAAAGCTCCCCTCATAGTTCCTTTTGAATGCCTCCTCTCTTTTACAGATCTAATTCTCTCCATCCAAAATATATTTTTTCATTTTTGCCCAAGGCAACAAATCATTAGTCGTTCAACAACACTGCCGCCTGTGCCCTTGAAGGCCTGTTTGCCATGGCAGAGAGCAGTCAGAAACAAACAGAGTGAAAGAGCCAGAGAATGACTATCGGAGCGGGTTCAAAATGGTCTGGCACTTGTGCCAAAGGCATCCAGACACTCATTCATTTGCAAACATACAGCAATAATGGGCTATCCTCACCATACTGCAATTGAGGGGACAAGACAATATACATCCCCTGGCAGCATCTTTGTTGTCATTATGCCTCATGCTTCTGAGTGCAGACTTGATTAGATTTAATTTCTTATGCAGACAAAACAGCTTGGGGGTGTTTTGACCCACACTGTTTAAGCATCACCTGTTTCACTTGCAGACGAAACCCCCAGTGGGCATCAAGAATGTCCAACCTTCATGTAAAATGGTCACGGATCATGCTGTGCAGATTTCTCCGTTATGGGAAAGATGAAGGTACAGGGCGTCCTGCTGAGACACCACTGTTATTCCCTGTGTGCTGAGCATAGGCTTATTGTTCAGGAAGCAATATGCTTTGTGCAATAAACCTGTCATGTTGATGCCAAGGTACATTTTCTGTTTCCCTGTCATGTACATTTCCATGTTGCCGGCACCTAAAACTTAGCCTGGAGGTCAAATAATTTTTACAGCTGACTGAATCAATAAATCAAGCGATGAGTATGGGATGGAGATGAAAGAATACATCGATAAAGCAATGAAAACAACCAATCAATATCTGAATGCACAAAATGAAAGGGAAGAACATGTGTGCTTCCTACATCTCACTCACTATCCAGGACATTAGAGGGCTGGAGACAGCTACAGAGTAGTCTGGTTGGGCTCCTGACTAAATACTTTTGACATGTCTTCATGGAGAATTTAGCTACTAAACTGAACTGACAGACTGTAGATCTGACTGAGGACACAAAAACCGACCCATAATGTAAATGTCTGGAGGCAGACTCTGCTCACCGACTTAGATATTGTAGAAATCCTTCTCATTGTGTGTTTTTGCTGACTGCATGTCTGCTACACCATCGCTCTACCAGGTCAAGTTTGGAAAACCCCTGGCTTTGCTTCCTTTTGAGCAACCAGATGATGCAAAAAATGATGTGCCAAGAAGTAGTTTGAAAGATCTGGGTTTTGTGATTACATGTGCATGCTAAGCATTATCCACAACATTCAAAGAAGAATGAGCCGTGATGGCTGTTATGAAATATTCACTTTATACCTCACACTGCACAAAGAGAGTAAATAAATCAGTGCCAGTCCAATATGGAAATTGATTAAAACCCGCGTCATGAGCACGCATATTTACTCTTCATTATCCAGGGGATAAAGGAGATAAATACACTGCACAGCTTGAGACAAAATAAGGACATGGGGAGTAAAGACTCTTCAGTAATGGAACCATTTACAAAAACCTGACTCCACACAGCTGTGTCCCATATCTTCCAAAATGGCCTTGAGTGTTTGCAGAGCAGAAACTTATTCAGCTATAAATAAAGCCATCGCAGGGCAAATCAAAAATTAACATCAAATCAAATTACAGTTGAACAAAGTTGATTTAATCTGAGCATCTGTTTCTCAAGTGATCTCCTATGTCGAGACGCAACAACATCAGCAGGCCTTTGTTTTGCATGCAGGAATAATAAGGGGTCAATGCAAAAATCACAGGCACAGGTGAACCATAAAATTCCCCATGCCAACATTTTTGAGGAATCAAGACTTTGGCCCTGATTGCCTGAAAGAGGCAGTGGCTGCGGTCCAACAAGACATTTAGTATTCATCCTTCTCATACATGCATAGCTACCTGCAGCTCCCCATACAGACACAGACAGGGTAATACATCCAGCAGTTCACAGCTTTAGGTGTAGTAAAATATTAATGGGTCCCTCCTTGGGCAAAAGGTTACCTCTGCCCTCAAAAGCTTCATGAGCCAAAAGAGACAAAGACAAAACCCGGCAGTCATTACGACTAGACCCATAAAAAAGACAGGGCAAAACTTTCCAACTCTCTGATTATGATTCATAACTAGGCATATCATTACAGACTCCATTTAGATCGGTTCTGCTCCCAAGAAGAGAGAGGGGCACAGAACATGAAATCAAAAGGGCGTGAACTATCAAGAAAGCCTGCTGTGCTATTATCACACAAGGTAGCAAGAGTACAAGGCAATTACGCATGCAAAAGCCAAAGGTAAGCCCTGTAATGCCACTATATATTTATTTCCAAAGCTGCACTGCACGGCTGAAACGTGCGTCCTTAAGCGCATGTGGATCATGAGGAGGCGATACTTCCACAAGCCGATTTGTTAATGAGCGAAATCATTTCCCCAGCGTCATGATCAGCGATATAATCAAAGTAGAGCCACTTACCATCACGTTTCCCTGCATCTTTGCAGTCTCAATCAGGCTCTTTTCCTTCATTTTTTCTCCGTAGCCTGGATCTTCTTGCAAAAGACTCAATTTGCAGACTTTTGGATCGCCTCTGTCAGCCCTCTGTCCCCGCCAGTTCGCTGCCAGACCCTAAGCCAGTTCATAAGTGGGTGGGCTTACACTCTAAACGCATTGATCACAAAAACGTGGGGCTCTGTTGAATATACCGTTTAATTCCCGCCGAGTTTTCCTTTCTCTTACGCAAGAATATAATAAACCCCACTGAAAAGAAATAAAGCGTCGAGATTGGTAACTTCCTCCATAAATTTTCCGGCCGCTCCAGATCACCACACTAATGTCGCTCTCCACCCGGTAGGAAGCTCATGGAGAAGGTGCTCTCCTCGTTAATTTGAGCGGACCAGAAATTTCCACTCCCTTGCTGAGCGCCCCTCTCCTTCAGTCGGCAATTGACAGTCGGTGCGTGTTGCTGCCACTGCTGGAATAAAGGGAATCATTTCAATTACGATGAGCGGCACGTAAAGTCATCATGGCTGAGAAACCCACTCAAACACCGAGTACCACTGCTGGTGGTAACAGTTTCGATATAAACCTAATCTGCATGGAATCGGCTGTAAAAAATTAAATATGCGCATGTATAATGAAAAGAACAAATACTATGCACGTGCACTCTTATCATAACCGGCCTAATTTATGCACATCTATAAATAAAAGTAGTTTCGATCTTTTCTGTCTTTCAAATGAATAATGAACTTTTTTCCAAAGTCATTTCAGCATTGAGGGAGAATTCTGAATTAAAAGCCTGCCAAGGTCTACGATGAACATCCAACCAAATGTCTGTCGCTTTGCTATTTTTATGACTTTATTCCCTTTAGAAACTCAGTCTCCTCTATCTGCAGCCAGTCCTCCCTCCCCAAAACTTTTGGAGCTTGCTGCACTCAAGATGACATCCAAATTCCTGCAACAGGTACAGGGATTTTCAGTCTGAAAACAGCAATAAAGCTGTCAGGATCCATCCAAGTCTCACTAGACCCAAATATTGACAATGAAACTCTCAGAAGCATTAAAAACTAAGAACATTCTGATCATTGATACCAACTGATATTGGCTTGTCACAGTGGCCGGTATGCAAAAAAAACAAGACAGTAGTACATTTTGCAGTATCACTTGAGATAATTTACAAACAGTGTTAGCATTTAATATTTTGTCCAGCAGACGCCATTGTTTACAATACTTTGTATAGCAGTGAGTTGGCAGATCAGCGAATCACAGCTGAGCAGATGGTGCCGCAGATTGTGTTAAGAAGTTTATTGTTTAACTGTAAAATATCAAGCCTGCAGTTCAGATCTATATTGCATCTATTGTGAATTCACAAATTGCCAAATTTGTGAATTCCTTGCTCCAAATGTGTGTTGTGTGGGAAAAATATCAGCCGATATATCATTATTGCATGTTTTTTTTCTTCAGGTACATTATGCAAATATAGCCAAGCAAAAGCAACACCCTAAATGACTGCATCTTTTTTATTGAAAACATAGCATAGGAAACATTCTTTCCTACATATAGTGACTTTGAATCAGAAAATTGATATTCTACACAACGCCCCAGTGCAGTTCTAACCTTCTCACTTGAGTTTTCACCTGAGTCTTCTGGATTTCCTCCATGTGTTTTGTGTTTTTTACCATCAGACTGAGCTCAACAAGAGATTTCCCAGTGATATACACTGAATGCACAAAGCATTAGGGGCACTTACTCTGTTCATGAAGCAAACCGAAAAGATGAATCCGGGTAAAAGCCATTATCCCCTACTGACTTCCCATATTAAATCTGTATCAATCAGACAGGAGGACATGCAAAGAAAATCAAACAAGTTAGAGAGGGTTTTTAAGGCTTTGAGGCCATTGAGATATGAATTGTGCAAAAGACGGCGAGGGAGATTTCCCTTATATTTTGTGCATCCAGTGTGGCTAATTGTCAGTTTGTGCCAAAACATCGCTTACGGTTATTTCACACCAAATCAGAAGCCATAAGATCCAAGCAGAGTTGAGTCTGACTCATCCAGTTAACTTTCTCAAGCCTTATGACAAGACTTAAAGTTTATCTGCTGATTTCTGACCCTTAACTTCTACTGCATAAAAAATGTACGTTAATGATGCAGCCAGACAACCGAATGTCCCAAACTCGCAGCAGTGTACTGACAGGAAGTTCTCACCATGGAGAGCTGCAGACAGCACGTCTCATAGAAATCTCATTTAAAACTGCCCTGTATTAATTACTGTGGATGAGGCTGTCAAAATAACCTAATGGGAACGTCAGACTCCCCAGACTCCAGCTGGACTGCTGACAGAGGGAAACGGAGTGGATGCAAAGAGTGGTATCTAGCTGCTGCTTCACAGTATATTTAAATAATCCTCTCCAAAAACACCCTTTGGGGGTCTTTTAGCAATGTTTCTGTCCATGCTTAAGGGATAGCCATACTTCATAGCAAACCCATATCAAAGCATCTAACTCTGGTAAATATCTGTTTGCTGCTTTGCTTCTATTTATTTAGAGGCTGTATCAAATTCAACACGTGAACTCTTGTTGACCCCATCACCTGGCCTGTAGCACAGATGCAATATTGAATTCCTCTCACCGTGTTGTTTATTCCCATACTACACTCGGTGGGCCAAGTTGGAATATATCATGTACATGTGTGGCGGCCAAGGACATCTGTAGCGACGTTGTTGGCCACGCAGAAACAGACAGCAGCTGCCTGATGTTAGGAGTCAGGGAGAAAATGCCTGGCTGGGGATGGGTAAGTGCTACTACCCAGCAACGCTCAGGAAAAAAGAGCAGTTGACTGTCACAGAGCAGACAGCAGCCAAAACTACTGAGCTGCATGGGAGCTCTGCTGCGAAGAGGAAACCTGCTGGAGTGTCGGAGGCGGCTGCATGACTCGAATACGAGAGTACTGCACAGCTGATGTAAAGTCAGTGAAATAAAGAATGATTTTGTGCACCTTTTTAGCAGATTTTCAAAACTGTATCCCATTTAGCAATAAAATAAAATCTGTTTTTGTTATTTTTTTTATATCAAAATCCATTTACATTTACCCCACCGCCTGTAAAACTGTATCTTGTTAATGGTGTACAACTAGGTGCACATAAAAATTCATACCAATAATACGATCCTAGCCTGGCTAATACCAGACTAGACTCTAGAGACTCTTTCCAGCAACCTCATTCCCAAGCTTTCTCCTCCACAGAGCAGAAAGCCTGGAAAAAGGACCCCGATTATTGTGGAAAAAGGTGGGGAGCAAAGAAGTCCCACCCACCGGCCTCTCGTTGGTCTCTTGACTTGCCCTTCTGAATTTGAAGAGGAAATTGCAACTTGTTAATCGTCCCACTGATTTGTACAAGTCTCTTCAATAGCTTGATTGAATAAAACCAGAAGCCAAATAGAGTTGCTTCATCAAGGCTACTCGTTACAGTGTGTTAAGGATTTTTTTGATCTTGTTGGCATTTTACGCAGATAATGCATGTGATGTCGTGTTATTATGGATCCCGCTGGAGTTCTGGGAAAGACGTGCCCACAAGAGCTATGGTTGATCATAAATTTGGTTGGTCTGTTGCCCATTAGTCAAAACAGGCTTGACATAAGCCCTCACCCAACCATAATCCTAAAATAAATTTACCATGTAGGCATATCTTGCCCAGAACTGTGGTGGGATTCAGCGCTGTGATGTCCAACAGTGGTTGGATGTCACCAATTTGAAAGAACCAAATCACAATCGTGGCCGATGGTGTGGACAGTTGAGGGCCAGTGTGTATTTATTTGATTGGCAGATGAGGGGCATTGCAAATTCAAACATGAGAACCAATCAAAAACTTAGAATTTGAACAAAAACGGCCAGATGAAGGAAGCCTGTCAGCCAGGCTTCATGGGTCACATGGTAGAGAAGTGCATTTTCCTAACACCATAGATTCCTTTTCTTAGACACCATGGAGGCTGAAATTTACTCATCTTGAGGAACAACCTCTTTCCATGTAACACCCTCTGCACCCACTGTCCCATTGTCCGCTTTTCAAAAGTCCTTTTCAAATGGAAATCTGCCAAATTGCAGAAGGAAGATACCACTGCAACGAGTAACTTTGATTTACATTGTTGTGTGGGCTGTACGTGAGTGTGTGTCTGTCTGTGTGTTTGTGCAATGGTGTTTCCAGGGCTGGATGTCTTCCAGGAAGAGACTTAAGGCAAACCGAGAGGCTTTTAGACAAAAGTGATTAAAAGTTGCCCAAATCCAGGATTGATTGGCCTGGATCTCCCAGTGGACCGAGTCCAGAGAACAAGCCTCATTTTGGTGACGGCAATCATCCAGCACAATAAACTCAGCTGAGACCTTGTGAGGACAAATCGATTCCTTCATTATCAGCTCAATTACTCAATACCATGATATCCCCTACTCTCCTGTCACCATTGTCTTTCTCTGTTCTAATGACAATCTCAGAGATTTGGAATCCATTTAAAAGTGAAACAAAATTACTTTTAAGTGATTCACTGTCAACCTAAATTGAATTTAGTAGCACTGCTATCCCTGCTACGTACCTCCTTCTCTGACACCATTGGATTTCTCTTTACCTAGCTTCTATCATTTCCGCATAACACTGAAAAAAAGTCCTGTAGCCGAGTATAACACCCCAATATGACAAGAAGACTGCTCTGCGATGAGTTCAAGTGCACCTTCAAATTTCAGATAAATTCCAAGGAAGTTAACAACAAGCTTATAATTACAGCGGTAGCCATTGTTGACTTCTCTGTTCATGCTTTTATCCTGCATCTATCCTATGTTAATACTGCAGAAAATTCTTCTCTGAATGTTACACAGCAGAAATAAATTGGTCAACTAACTAGTTTCCTGAAATGTCCTACTTTTAATGGCTTAAAGAGAGCAATATGTGGTTTTTGTAAACACGTCTTGCACACAATTCTTCAGGGATTTTTCATTCTTGGGAAAAAACTGCAGCAATAATTCAGCAAACCTGCGATAAAAAGGAGACTTCTATACTGGCCGTGTGGACATTACTTTTGTAAATATATTTAAGATAATGTTTGTTTCATGTTATGGCTTCAGACAAGTTCAGCCTTGTCCGACAGTGATTTATCTTGTTAATATTTGTCATTTGATCATAAATAGATTTTTAGGTACAACAGTAACTGCTACTTATGAATAATCAGCAGATCTACTGATAAATCAACAGAGGTGGAATGTAACTAAGTACATATACTCATATATTATAACTACAATTTACAATTACTCATTATTCCTGTCAAAAGTTACAGTAAATATTACTTTACTTATATTGTTGGACTACTCATGATTAGTTTTATTTGCACCTGCCAAAATTGTCAGTTGCATCCTCTCTCATCCTCCAAAATTGCAATAACTCACTTCGTTCCCTTGTGCACTTCAGTGTGAATGAACAGGGAAATCAAACAGCATTGATGTCCAATGTTTCTGTCAAATTTTGGCTCAATAAAAACAAACAAACAAAAATCCTGTTCTTCACTCCTTCTGTAAATGAGCATCAGAGATAGCTGTATTTGAAAATGTGACCATCACCAAACTGGCAACAGGTAGTTCAGTGCCTTTGACCTTGACCGATTTGCATCAGGAACATGTTTGTGCCCTCTCAAAAATGCTGGCTGCTGTTTGTGGGGAGCTCCACGATCTGGATAAGAAGCTTTGTACCAACCTTCCCTGCCACGGCCTGTCAGGGCGACAGATCATTATCATCTTTAATGAATTCAGGAGGAGAAAAATGGCACACAGCATGTAAAGCAAACATTAATCTTGCAGCTCCGACGCTGGAGGTCTGTCGGTGAGATCACAGCCACATATAGAGCCATAAAGATTGTGAACTGATTATTGTGAGATCTTGTTTGAAGAATGCTGGTTTAGTGGGGTAAAGTTTAGGCAAGAACAAAGTTTTGTCCTTAAGAAAGTTATTGGCTCTTTTCTTTAACATCACTGTGAGGTTTTATGAAAGTGTTCATGCTGTTCATGCTTGTCCTGAGGGAAAAAAATCCATTAAAGGAATACTTCACCCAAAAAGTATATAAATTTTGTATCATTTACTCATCTAGATTTGTCTTGCATATCTGAAAAAAAGTTTTAAAATGAAACCCTCATGGAGAATAAAGGCTCCAAAAGCCATTTCTGTTACAATGGAGCTGATGAGCAATTTTGACAAATAATAGGATATGAAAATGTCCATTTCAAATTGTCAAACTCTTTGTGCAGCATAATCCAATTCTTGATTCTCCATTTGTATATTCAGCACATCCCAAACCAATGTACTTTTTCCATGAGTCATGCTATTAAAACTTCATTCATCGGACATTCAAGACAACTCATGGTAAGTTAATGTTACAAAATAGTTTTTGGGTGGAGTATCCCTTTAAGTTTTTTGTTGAGCTACTGCAGTACTGTCATTACACTTTGAGTTAAAGAAACCCCTGTAATTAATGCGATATGATGTACGGTAAGAGCTTAACTGCAATATTACCTTGCACATATTATTATAACTTGGACACATTATTGTATCAGCAGCAGTCGGGAGCGTGAGATGGAAAAGTTACTGTAATTATTCTCCAGCTTAAGGAGACTTTTGGTCCCCCCCACCCTATGAAGGAGGCGGTGAGCACATCTGAATATTAATGGAACAGTTGCCTTGAACAGCAGGCGTTTGTCAGGAGCTTGGATCAGATTCATCACTTTAACCTGCTCTGCTCTGCTCAGGGATGGATGATAAGTTCCCACAGCACAGCAGCTGGCTTCAGCTGCACAGCTCACACTTCAGCGGCTCAAAAGGACATGAGCGCGACAGAGAAAGTGAAAGAAGACAAAAGGAGAGAATCAGTGTATGCATGCATACATTTTTATGTCAACATATTCACAATGCCCTTTTATAAATATGGAGTTTTTTAAAGTAATATGATATTTTCTATAAATAAATGTCAGCTTTGCTTTTTTAATAAAGTGATTGAAACTGAAACCAGTTTATTAAAGCTTTTAAATTTACTGAGACATCAGGCGTCACACAGGAAGTGATGCATTTTACGTTTCCGGTGGCAACAGCAGCAGTTTATTTGGTATGAATAGAAGAAGAACTGGATAGTTAGTATGAGCAGTAACAACCATGAGAGAGAGACTCAAACTTCACAGCATTGCACATCACAGCACAGGTGACACTGTCCAATCTCCGGGAAGTGCAATGCCAAATTTATCACCAAAATGAAGAAAATTACAGTATTTAGCAACTTAGAGGTTCGCTTCTGATTAAAGGGACTGATTTGAGATAGAAGGCAATCATATACAGATGGTTTAGGTGCTAAATCTGCAATTTTCTTGAAAATCAAAAGTAGGTGAATGTCACTGGCTGTTTGGCAGCGTCATACTGGAGTTTGACTCTACCTTCATAGCTATTCCTCGTATCTCCCAATCCTTCCCTCCCCAACTGTTCCTCTCTCTCCCCAGTTTTCAAACTAATGAGGTAAAAGAGGCAGAATCGAACCTGGGGATAATGTCACACTTTAGGCCTCTGCCTCCACAGTAGTAATGATTGCACGGACTGCAGTAAGCCACTGTCTGCAGACACCCTTACATAAGTCACCATATGGAATTAAAGAGGTCTTATTGACTCTCTTTTGTATATATCGACAGGTAAGACTAATTCAATAAAAATGGTTCTCATGGCTGCACTCAATAGTTCCCTCCAATAATGAAAAGGGTGATATACTCCAATGTCGATAGGAAAAAATCAACAAATGCATTAATTATATTAATGGTTTCTCAGCAGTTCCGTAGCTATATCCCTGCAGATATGCACAGAGAGAGGGAACGTGGGAGAAACAGGCCAGCAAGGTACAGGTTCATACATTCACAAACACCATGAACTTCTATTCTGTTGGCCTGTCAGGATGTTAGCTTCATCAATATTTACATGTGTCTCTGTCTTTACTGTCAACAGACTGTAAAACTGTTCGACTTGGTTACTTTGTAATGCTAACAGACACCAAGTTAGACTGGAAACATCACTAGTGGGTATAAGCTCAAGTTTATTTAGAGCCCAAAATCACTGTTCACAGTCTCAAAGGGCTTTACAGGCCCACAGTTTACAAGAAACAAAACAGTCTTTCTGCACTTTGGTCACATATCTGCAGGATAGTAGAGCCCATCAGAAAGTCATTGAACTCAGCCGTTCCATTTTGTCCCAGGCCGGAGTTTTATATAAGCTTTTCAACTGGAAACGCTGTTTTTAAAGAGAGTTTGACTTGGGACTACCTCCAGCACCCCTTGATTAACTAACTAGCTAGCCTAAGTACAAATAAACAACAATATAGCTCACTATAGTAAAATGCAATGCTGTGGCGGAAAATACAGCTGATACCTGAAAACATCCCTACACATCCAAATGTATAATCAAACCAGTTAGCTTAGTCAGTACAGTTGCCTCAAGCTCTACATGGATTGGTGTTTGTGTTTCAGCAATGGGGTGTCTGTGATGGACGGGTGGACGTCCATCACAGACACATTCAGTATTCTTGGCCGGCCTGCTCTGGTGGTCCGGCAACAAGTTTTTAAGACAGAATATGGAAAAAAAATGACTTGGTCAGATGGAATTTTTTTTGCAGTGCTCGATTTTCTCTCTTTCAGATGAATCTCATACGGTTTGACTGACTGGTTTGGATGTTTGAAGTAAGAGAATCCACTTCATAATGGAATAACTCTAAAATATAAATGGTCTTCCGAATATGAACATTATAACCACAGAAGGGAGCAATATAGGAAATATATTTATGCACAACTTGTAATTCAACTTCAGCCTCCTGCTTAGCATCAGTTTCACATAAGGGAGCTACAGTAATTCCCTTTATCATATGGCTGTACCAGGATCTTATATGGAAGTTTCTATCTCAGTGAATGATAAAACATGACAGAAAAGCTTACTCCCTGTCATTCTAAGTCACAGTGGTGCATGTAATTTTTTGCCGCTTTGAAATGAAACGCATTCAGATGCGTCATTGGAAATGGCTGTCTTTCATTACCAGTCAAGGCCCGCGGATACCGGATATCTGCTGCGAATGCCCATTTGGGAAGATTAACTACGGGAATATGCTTTAGTGTCTGATAACGGGAGAGTCATATCACATTGCCCAAGGTGGTTTCTGGGGCAACGGCATGCCCATCAATCAGCTGGGTGTAATCTCCACAGCAATCATTGTCAGCATGCAAATTAGTGGCACCTTTCACATTGCCTATGTGCACACTCCAGAAAAATTGTAAAAGGTCTACTGATGGGGCTATAAACTACAAAGTGTGTTTTTGTGTGTTTATGTGTGTGCAGTCCTCAGAAACATGATCCCACTCTGCAGCCTGGTTAAAAAGATAAGTAATCACACACATTAATGGTAAATAAACATGCCAATGCACAAAGAGGGCAAGTTTCTGCCCCTGTGTGGCCTGCAGGGCTGAACATGATGTTGCATCTCTGGAAATCAAAGGCTAAAGAGAGGCATCAAAGCGGTCAGCCATCGTGCTACAGCTCAAAATCAGGAGTCAAGATCAGATTGATGGATGACAGGAACTCTCCATCAAGCCCCTTCATCTTTCAATCCCTGAGAGACGCAGAATTTTCCAGCATCTGCTATTTTGAATTCATTAAACTCTAGAATGATGGAGCTACAGAATACACACATTAACATGAAGTGTATTCATATCCATGCAATATCAGCTCTTTCAGGGTGTGAAGAAGAATATCATACAGCAGAGCAATTCAGACTGGACACTTCTTATACAACAAATTGGGTTAGCCCAAAGAACAGAGCGGGGAAGTTTTTTTTTTTTTCTCCAACATTGCACCTGCATATCTGCCCCACTTTCTGCTTTCTACAACTTGCTGCTCAATTTAGATTGCTTTGTCTCTGGAGGCACAAAACCTATCAAGTGAAACTACTACAAACAGGTGTGTCGAGGTGGGGTTCAGCTGTAGCGAAATACCAGAAAATTCCATTTTTCAGCACATCTGTCAAAATTTAATGATGGCTTTAAGTTTGGAGTTGGACTGAAATGATGGTTTTTAGTGGATTTGCTGTTCCACTCGTGTCTCAAATTGCTTGCCACTGTAATATTTTCCAGCCTCGCTTATTGATATTGGCATACAGTACATGGCATGGGCCCTTTCCTATTTATCCATTGACAATATTAATGTGCCAGTGTGTCCAGAACAGTGTTGGCGATACAAAACAGCCTCTGCGCCGCGTCTGTGTTAGCATGCCTTGTGAGGATTATTTACAAAGCGCTGATTGGAGGCTCACCGAGTCGAGCACAATAAAACTGTTGTTTATGCTCAGGCGGCGAGTGTTCATTGTCAAGTGGAACAGCGGCTCGTTTTAGGGCAGTGTAAAACACCATGGGAGTTCGGGCATAATGCACGACAAATCATCTCTTTTTAACTGCCGGTGACACAGGGACAGTCTACGCTTCTGCGATGGGTTATACACCACCTTTTCGCAATAAGTCAATAAAATCGTCTCCAGCAGTTATATGAAAATGGCTTGTGGCAGGGCCGTGTTATACATTTCAATAAAGGCTGCAGATTGCGAGTGCAGCGAGACGAGGACAGAGCTCGGCAAACAATATATAAAGTCACGGCCAAGTCAGCAGACTGCCGGGCAGTCAGGCCACACGGGGCAAATTGACTTCCTTAGTTCAAATGATTAAATCCAGTAGATATGAGGAGATAGCATATGTGTGCTGTCATATTTGTACTTGTTCCCAGAAAAATTCCTGAAACAAGTGAAACTGAAGTGGCAGATTCTGTCAAGCTCTGAGGAAAAACATGATTTTAACACTGAATAGGAGACAAAATGGCTTGTTTTTTTGGAGTGTTTTGCAGTTTTGTTACTTTTAAACATTCTCTAAATACTTTCAACACAACACATAGACAGTTTAGGATTATACAGTGGATACCAAAAGTTTAAAAAAATCTTCCAAATTTTCTATTTTTCATTATCTTGAGTAATGAATTGAAAATCAATTTTGCTTTGATTGATAAATTTAAGGTAAAAACAAAAGCCTCTTGATTCTTAATTAAAAGTGAAAAATGAAAACAGCTTGATTGTGTTAAATGAGCACATCCGTTATTATTAGGAGTTGAAATTGTGTTGAGGTTAAACTAATCACATTCAAACCACGCACCAAATTAATTTCCCCTCACCTAAAATCACGTGAAGTGATTCTAATTTTGGAGCTAACTAACTGAGGCTCAGGAACAGCCACATCTCAACTCAGTTTCTGCTTTAAACTATAAAAGCTTACCTGCCCTGCACCTCCGTTTGTTTTTGTTCTTCTGCGTCTCCCCCCCGCCCCCTTTACCTCTCCTCTCTCCCTCCTCTTATATCTTTCTCTCTATTTTTTCATACGGTCCTCAGGGGGTCTGCCGTGCCCGGGAGCTACGGCGGATTCTTCTCCAAAGCTTTCCCCACACCGCAGTAAACATCTCACCCTGATCCAAGAAGAAGCCATCATCAATGTCCAAACATTACTCATACACTGAGAGAAAAGCTCATTTTTACACGTCCTTTAGCCTCATATTGAGTTTTAAAATCTTGTTTTTCTTCAGACAAGGTAGTGGGCTGGGATAATGCCACTTGGTTCCAATTCTGATAAACTTGTTTGCAGAATTGTCTCAAATCAAGTGTCATTTTCTTGTTACTAGTGGGCTGATCTGCCTTATGCTGCCTTGTTTCAACATATTTATACTTGTTCCCAGAAAAATTGCTTCAACAAGTGAAACTGGATTGGAAACAATTCATCCCACTGGCTGATTTTGTCACTTGTTTTAAGAAAAGGTGGATTTATTTGAGCGTCAACATAACTTTTAGTAAATCTGTTTAGCTAATCTGTTATTGGTTTATTGCATGGTTCTTGTTTGCGAACCAATTAACACCACTGTTTGACCAAAGTTTTCTTTGTATATATGTGTACATTATATGTCAATGTGCAGACAAAAATACAGGTAATCAGGGTTCAGAGTTGGAGAGAGATATAAACCGATTTCAAAGACATTTCAAAGACTTAAAATATTCCCTGAGCCACAGTGAAGATCAAAATCAAGAAGAGGGAGAATTATGTCATCATCAGGACTTTCAGGTCATCTCTCCACGATGGACGATCCTGCATGGGTCCCTCACCAGGGATGCTACCCAAACTAACCTTCAAACCTTTTCTGAACGTTATGGTAGATTCTGGTTACTCCATACACATAAGAATCATTTTGCATATTCTCCATAATTCTGGGCTGTGGAGTATGATGACAAAAATAGAAGCTAATTTTCACTATAACAGCACTGTGTGCATAGTCAGTCTCCCAAAACCATGGGGGGAAATGTCTCATGATCTCATGAAACAAAGGCAGATCTTTTTGCTCTTAATTCCAAAAAATGTGCTTAGTGCAGAGCTGACACAGACCATCACCAAAAGGACACAGCAGCTAATGGTGAGCTGTGTGGCTGGACAGGGGCTCTGCTCAGGACAGCGGGGGGGGAAATAAATGGCCCCGGATACCAACATAAGTTGGGTAAAATCTGCTGCCCTCTGCAGAAAGCTGAAGCTGAAGAAGAGTTTTGGCTTTCAACATGACGACGATCCAATGCACACAGACAAATCAAACAAGCAATGGTTCAAAAAGGGAAGGTCATATCCAATCAGAGTGCAGACCGCAGTCCTGCAGAAAACTGGTCTGGACTCCAAAAACCGTCCATCTGAACCATTTGATCTCATATTCAGTCTTAAAATTGTATTCTCATTCTTAATGCTGGTGAAAAATTCTATGAATGTGGAAAGATTCCACTTTTTTTCAAATGTCATTTCACTAATTACAGGAACTTTGAAGAAAGAAGGGTCAATACATCAAAATGGGCAGATCGCCCCAAATTACCGTGACTTCAAAACAAGTTGATTGGCAGTGGAAAGAGGTGAAATAACTGGATTTTTTCACTTGCTTCACAAAAAGAGCTTTTAAGACTGAGATAAAACGACTTGTAAAGATCAATATTTTTGATGTCTCACTTCATAATGACCTCTTGCTGAACTAATAAAAACAGAGAGAAGATAAGAGATACTTACACAATGGATAGCAGTGTGCAGCTCTCTGTATATCTGACCAAGGTTACAAAAACACAAGGAAATTTGCCCTGGGCGCTGTTGCGTGGGTTAGGGAAATCTCAGGGTAAACAGTGTGGCTGGAGAAACAGAAAGTGACATTTTTTTAATCAGGGTTTCCGGGCTGCTTAATAATGTCGCCTGTGCCATTTAGCAACCGCAGGATCAAAGGCATCAACAATGGCAATGATCTTTGATCTTCATTTTCACATTCCCTTTCATGTAGAGGGAAAACAAAACAGGGGCAGAATGAATAAAATAAGGTTTATTTTGAGAATTTGATAGGTTCCGGTTAAGACCCCACTGTGAGTTTTATACACAGTTCAGTGATGATAGACTGTTACTTTAGGAAGCAAATTGCAGCCTACATTATCAGTTTTACAAATTTGATCTTGATTATATCAATCTTGGCACATTAGTTGTCAAACCTTACAAAACAGATAACTGAACTGCAGTAGGCATAATGCTAACCAGTTCATTTAAGTCTTACCATTAATAAAACATTAATTTAATGGTCCAGTTTCACCATGTCAGATGCCTCATCATCATGCACTAGTTGACTTAGCTGAGTGAGACGTGTGCATCTGACACTGAAGATCATGAACTATTTCATCCAGCAGAGGGCAAACTTAACCTGACCTGCAGCCCTCTGCACACTGAGGCGTATGCTCTTGTACATCCACACACACCAGCGTTGCACTCAAAGTCAACTTCGTCACACACCATTCATTTGCATTTCAATTGGGATTGATGATGATCCAAATGGTCTATTTTCACTCAGCAACACAAAGGAACTGAATGGAGCAAAATCTGTGTTGTCAAGGCCCTCAAGTGCTGCAATTTTCCACCGCAGAATGAAAGTGACAGTATCAGCAAGTGTGGATACAGCAAGTTTAGCCTTGTTTGACGGGTGCCGAGGCCTCTGAAAGCACAGGGCGGATATGCCTGTGATTTTAGATATAGCTTATGTGTCTATCTCCAGTCAGTGGCAGCTGTTTACTGTTGTGGCACCATTTGTCTCGCCGGGCCTTGTTGACTGGTTTTGATATGCCACCAGATGGGCTGTCATGACCCAAGCATTTTCTGGAGGCAGCCATTCACTCAAAGGGCCATCGAGGTCTCGGTGACTCATGCAATTACACTCCCCGTGGTGTCAATCATCCCGGGGAGCACAGAGCCGCAACCGGCCTGCTGCACCACCACAGTTGTGCTGGTGCTGATTCAGACTGTTTGACGTGTGTGTGTGTATAAGTGTGTGTTTTTCCTGGACTAACATAATAATGGCCTTGTTTCCTTAAAGACCCCCCACCCCTGTGCTGTATGGGCCCAGTCGGGGGAGCATGACTGCAGCACCTGATGATTAAGCACACATGCCAGTATTGCACACAGTAGTGCCACCACAGCAGAATTAGTAATCTGCAACACATTTAAGATAAATCGCTGCATCTGCTGGCGCTAAAACCGAGAAAATCCATTCAACGGGGGCACTGCATTACACATTTCACATGCGTAGAGCTCTCAGATGTGGCTCCAAATGTAATTTCGCAGTGGACTGGCAAAACAAGGTGTTGAAGTTGCCATGCAGATACAGATAAAAGGAGAGGAGTATTTGTTTGTCTAAGCGCAGACTCTTAAAGAAGACAGTCTCAATAAAACACATGCTTGGAGAGCATCACATCGATAACAGACAGCAGCTTTCAAGTGTTGGAAGCCAGCATGAAAGCACAACTTCAAAAAGCAAAAAAAAAAAAAAAGAAAAAAGAAAAGCAGCGCTGCATAGGCGCTACAGAGGGAATGAAGTCCGCTTGACCCGTGGCATGGCCTTGCCATCTAAACTCATCAGGATCAGAAAAAATAGCCGGTGCTAATGAGCGGGTGAGGACCTGGAGTGCTGCAATTCAAAGTGTAAAGATGATTGAGATAGGCATTCCCCTGCCGTCCAACTGCAGGCGCCAAAAAAATCAATGATCATTTCCATAGACTCCAATGAGGGAGTTGGGAGTGATAACTGTGCATTACAATGGGCCTGCAGTGTAATGAGAGGGCTGATCGATACCTGGCACATTCCTGCTGGTGTTTGCCCTGTTGTTGGCCAACAAAGCCGCTGTAATTAAGAAGTCTACCCTCAATCCAAATACCCCTCAGCTTAGTTTCTACTCCCCTATAAATATCTTTTAGCACTTTTCCTCCCTGAATAACTGGCTGCCATAGCGGTGGTTATTTGTATTCTGATGTGAGCTCAATAACTGCAGAAAGAAAGGGGTTTTTATAAAGATGTATGCAATCATGAGGTGGACTATAAGCCCAAGGGGATTTTCTATTGTTTGACCAATGTTCAATACTTTCAGTTGATGGAGATTTTGTCTAGTGATCAATCTCCTTTCGGACAGCAGCAGTTCATAAATATTCATATTGGGGGACTATCAATTTATTTTTGTTTTTCTGTGTCTCAGCTGAGACAAGCAAATTAAACTTTTATAGGCTCATTATGGAATTGTAATCAGGAGGAAAAGGGGATTTTCTGATATTTGCAGATGTGCCGATTAGCAAAGTTCCAAATGGCTGTGAAACTAATTGGGATTTAGTGTGTGTTCAGTGGACTGCAGGGCTGTCCGGGACCAAAGCAACCAGACAAGCCTGTGATCAACATGAGACAAAAGAAAGAAGCAACTCAAGAATAATGAGCTGAACATTCAAATACAAAACTTTTTTCCTTTTTTAGTTCTTAACAGATTTCTGAGCATCGCGTATATCTGCAATGTAAGCTGAAAAATCCCAACATTTATTAAATATCGCGTGACAACAACTGCAATCCTTCCATAACATATATAGTGAGACATCTGCAAACTATCATCAGAAAATCAAAAGTATGGTAAATATTATAATAAAGATGAAGGCACTGGAGCAACAGTGTAAAACAAATCACAAACTCAGCCCGCCCCTGGCATTTCACTATCTCTTGTAAACATGTATAATGCATTTTCTTAGGTTGGCATTCTTACAACAATCAGACAACCCTTTGAAATACAAATCAAGGAGAACATTTCACTGTTTCAAAATAATAAACTTTTTTATTATTTCACTCCAATCCAAACAGAAATCCTTTCCACGTAGCCTATTAACAGTACAACGATGCCCTCTGGTGGTTATTCCATGTTTAGACACCACTTTCATAATAGCATACCTGCAATATACTTTACATCTCTGTATATCAACAACCAAAACATGACTTGTTTACAATGCAGTTTACCTTGTTTCAAAGTATAAATATGTTGAAACAAGGCAGCATAAGGCAGATTAGCCCACTAGGATCAAGAAAATGACAGGGTGATTAGCATTGGAAACAAGTGGGATTATCTCATCCCACTGGCAGTTTTTTTCACTTGTTTGAGGAAAAACAAGATTTTAACACTGAATGAGACTAAATGACTTGTTAAGATGGAGATTTTTTTTTATCCACCTGCACTCTCATGGTATGGCACACTGGGTAAGACAATTAGCAGAGTTGTACTTTTAAATTCAACTAATCTAAAGCTACTGCTCCTTGTAGAGTAGGAAGCCCTAAATATTAATTTACCATCCAGCCCACACTCAGCTGCAAACAAGTTACAATGGGAGAGAGTGGAAACTTTCCAAAACCAGACTCAAGCATCGGGGACTTCACCCACTGCAGGCATCCCAGGGATTTAATGGAAAAAAAAAAACCCACCCTCATATACTCCTACACTGCTAGATATCAATGTGTGATGCTCAGTGGATCCCAGGAGTTGTTTTGTGATGAAGTGCTCTAATTTACTTTGTTGGTGTACCTGCTTTCCTTCAACCTGCTGCATCACTACTTCTACTTCAGTTAATGATTCCTACTTTTCCCAGAATGCCTTTTGGCAGCCTCCAGACAAGGGGAGGAGGGGGGGGGGGGGGTTCTCTGTGTTGTTTATGTGTAGGTGGAGAGCGAGAGAGAGAGAGAGCGTCATCATTTTTTCCACTGAAAAGTGAGCGCAGAGGGAACAACACCATGGTTCAAATTACAAAAAAGCAAGTTGAGGTGCTTTGTATTTCACATGATGCTCAAAGACGTGAGCTGTGGCTGCACTGCATTCTGGTCTATTTAAGCTACTGCTGGCGAAGAAATTGGTGTCTCTGCTGCTTCTGTGGTGGATTTGTTGTGTTTGTTGAGTGTCAGTGCAGAGCGTTGAGTCTGAAGAAGCCTTTGCTCCTCAGTTCTGCAGGACTGACACCTAAAACCAGCCATTTATAGTTGATGTTTTACTAAACTGACATAACTTTTTTTCTGCTATCAAACTCCTTTGTAGCTGCTCTGGAAACTCATAACCCAACATGACATCACATCGCCAACATTTGGCCAGTTTTCTGCAGGAATAATGAAAATACACGACCAAATAACAAAATGCTCCCAGGACTACAAGATGCCAATAGCTATTTCTGAACAGTGCTGAAGTGTTTTGTGGTGGATTTTCCTTTTACACTGAAAAAAAAGTGAGAATGTCTGCCAGTGGGATGAGATAATCTCACTTGATGCCAATGCAGTTTCACTTGTTTCCTGGGAACAAGTATAAATATGTTGAAACAAGGCAGAATAAGGCAAATCAGCCAACTACGGTATCAAGAAAATGACACCTGATTCAAGTAAACTCTGGAAACTAGTTCATTAGCATTGGAAAAGTGGGGTTATCTCATCCCACTAGCAGATTTTTTAGTTGTTTTTAGTCGTTTTAAGACTGATTATTAGACTAAATGGTTGATTAAGATGTAGATTTTTTTGCAGGGAGAATGACAAACTGCAGAATTACATGCAATTCTCGAGGACCCTAAAATAATCTCCAGACATGGCCCTGTTTGCTCTGCTCTCCTTTCAGGTGTTTCTGCACCTGTCAAAACTTGTCACGAGCTGATGACCATGACCATGTGAGGCTTATCCTGCTGGGAGGCCTGCAGAACACATGCAGACCTAATCAGAGTGTCATTAATCCACGATGAAATGTTTCTGTGGCCGGCTGTCAGCATCACTGGAAATAGAAGCTCCACAGAGAGACGACTCATCAAAGAGAAATCCTCCGCCGCGCTGAGGTTTAAATAGACAAAAATACAAACCCAAACTTTGAAACTGTGGCCGATCTTGCCAGCCAAATGAAAGCGGGCGTGGATAGATAACGAAATGGACACTGCTGTCTTGAGACAAAAGTGTCTGGAGAAGAGTTTAGTCTGAACTTATTCTCCTCCCGGTGGCTGATGTCAAAGTGGAGATGAAACGCTCCAAAATTATAACAAATAGTATTTTATGGCATAGCACAAAGACTGAAGCAGAGCCAAAAATATGATCTCACCAAACAAATACACACACATGCAGGCGCCACAACAGCTATGTTCTTATGAGCAGCAATAAAAGATGCAAAACAATCCCATTTAAGAAAACATAAAGGAAATGAAAATGCTTCTGACAATATAAGATAAGGAACATAGGAACGTCAAATACAAGGTGTTATGGTGAGAAAAAGCATTTTATGCTTTTGGGTCAGGCCACTTAACAGAAAAGTGTCCCAGTCCTTTTTCTCCATTATAACAGAGTACCTGTCATCTTTTGCCATTTTGCTTCAGGCTACACATTTTGTGCTTCATTTTGCTGAAACTAGACCAAACAAAGGACCTGAACCAAAGTGTAATCATGCATTTTGCAGATATTCTGCAGTGTTTGGTTCTAATTCAAGACCTGAAGTGTTTTATTATGAGGTTCCTGACTTGCAAGGGATGTCATTAACACAGGCTTGTTTAAGATTAGGACTCCCATCGTTAACTGTTTTGGATTGCAGCATCACACAGAGCAAAATCATCAGTGTTAATTTAATTGTGAGAGCGTAAGAATCAACACTGTGCCTGTGTTTATTAAAACCTGCACCCACTGGAGCTGATTTAGCACTTTTAGATAGCAAACAGCCAAAACCTCAGAGCAGTACCAGCTGTACAAGTGGACAAACTCGACTTCATCTCCACTGATTGGGCATGCTGACAGAAACAGATGTGATGGGAATGAGAGAACACCCCCCACCCAAGCCTGCTTCCCATAATGGTTTCACTGGGACAATGACTCCATCATCAGTTGGCTTTTACCCTTCTTGCTCTTTCTTCCTCCTCAACTCTCTCAGTTCACTGCTTTTTTTTAAATCTTCCCACATTTTCCAGTTTCTCTTTTCTATCATCTCCCTTTGTCATCCTTCTTTTCCGCCCCCTATCCACCCCCCCAACCCTACAATACCCTCCCATTTCTTCTCCCTGTTGACTACAGTAGATCCACGCACAGCAGCAGCCCTGTAATGTGGGTCACAGTACAGTAAGCTTAGGAAAACAGAGGCAGAGTGGCAACAGTGGTATGGAACTGTGCAGAAGCAACACGCTGCAACCTTGTTACGGCTTACCAATGAGTTCATGTAGCTGTAACCGTAAGCACAAGTGACTATCAGGTTACTTATAATCTGGTTTGAGAAGGACCGCATATGTAATTACCAGAGTGGCACTGCACAAACAACAGCAGCCTGTGTGGCTTTGTGATTGAAGACAAAATACTGATGGATCCAAATTCACAAATACATAAACAAACGGACTGCAAAAATCCACACTGAGTCTTGTATTTGTACCTAAGCAAGTGAAATAAAAAGCCACAGTGGGGTGAAATCATGTTACTTGTTCCCAAATTCATTTTTGTTCTTTCATTAAGTTCATTTTCTTGATGATGAGTGATGATGAGAAAATTCCTGAAACGAGTGAGAGCGCACTGAACATGGAGTGGAATTATCTCAATCCAGCGGCAGAATAAGATTTTAAGACCAATGGTGTGAGCTTATAATGTCTTGATCCCTGATGGGCAGAAACGATGTGCTTGGAAACTGATCACTGACCTCTCCTCTACTGCATAATGACTTAACCTGTCACGGCAGGAAGGAAACTGTATCCTGCATTGATTTTGCGCGTATGGCATCTCCAAGGCGCACATACAAAGCGCAGTAACCATTTTTTATGAATACTCAATATTAGCCTGTAAGTGTGATTTCAAACATGGAGTGCCACTGCCAGGTTGCCTCTGATACCCGTATTGCTGCAGCATGTATGAGCGGACGAGACAACAACTCTTGGTTTACAAAGCCTAACTTCTGTGAAGAATACTTTCTTACCTTTCCTCCCTTCGAGCATCTGCGATATGCGTTTGTCGCGCCTGCGGTTTGGTTCATGGTCAAAACTTCTGTGGAAAGGAATAAAGTCATGCATCTTTTCTCTCGTGCCCCTCAAAGTTGGAAGCAAATTTGGAGTGGCGAGCATGTACAGTATAGATGAGTATTTGCAATTTTAGCTTACCTTGTGCGCTCTTGCTGTCGATCTACTTTATCGACTTGGAAGAGGCTTAGCGTCTTTTCAAATGTTTATATGTCCAACTTTCCCCCTGATATAGTCCAGAGCATTTAACAAAAGAGATACTGCGTGTTATTCCAGATGTAGCGCCGATTAAGAGTCACCAAGTCAAATAGATATCCGCTGTTAACTTTTTTTTTACCCAACTATTTTGTAAAAACAGCAGACTGTCTACTTTAAATCCGCTAATTTCCTCTGCTACTGTGCCATAAATTCCTTAGCATCGATACAGTCCCAAGATGATACTGAACATCCCAATAACCCACGCAGACCGACAGCGCCGCGTGCGTGCGTGCGCGCGCACCAATTGCACAAGCGCATCTTCTGCTGACGGCTTAACTGAACTGAATGTGGCTGATGAAAGGAGCCTGTTCAAAATTTGTCTCCCACTCCAAAGCAGAAACAGGAGGCATTGCAATATACACCGCCACCATGACGCTTTAAGAGGACACGCTGAATACTGTAGACTGCACACATCTGTTTATTAAAAACAGCAAAAACAATGTTCATGTTTTCAGTCGTGATGGATCCCAGCTCTAATAGCATGTAGCTGTACCCTGTAATTTTCCTTTGGTATACTATTTTCTGGTCAAATAAATAACACGCTTGCAAGCTTATCTGTCTCATTCTCTTCAAAATAATGGCAGCATCGAGTGACCTCTATCAAACACAAACAGAATGACTGACACTAACAATTTGGAGTGGTTAATTATTTGTGACAATTACAATCATTACCTCAGCACGAGGCAATAAATGTGTTGAGCTTCAATTATAGCTTAATAAATCAATTTTTAAAAGGACATGCTTCCACTGAGGTGTGACAATGAGGTGGGCAGGGCGTTACTGAGCTGTGACAAATTTAAAGGTGCTCTCTCACGCTCTTTCAAAACATTTCCACTGGTGACGCGGCTACACATTTAAAGATTCCTCGGTCTACAAGGTGATATTCCTCATTGTCCTGAAAGAGCAAAATTAAAGCATGTCGTCCATCAATGTCAACAAGACAAATTCCTGCACTTTGTGATTAAGAGTGACCAGTTACATTGACATTTTAAGCACTGAGCAAATGCTATCTTATTCTTTTTCATTCAGCTTTAAACATGTCTTCCTCCGGGAATGATGAGGGTGCCACTTTGGCAAATCAGTAATAAGATGATTGAAATAAGATGATTCATCACAGCAAATTTCATGCAAATCAGACAGGGGTGCAGCCGTGTCCTTTCAACATGAGACATTTTGACCTCTGATCGTCGTGTCCTCATCAGGCCAATCAGTGTAATTTGTCGAAGATGGCATACATACATTTGAATTTGATTTGAATTTATCTGTTTCATTGAAATCTTTTTCATTGCTTTGTTGTATTTTCTTATTTATTGCATCATTATTTTCTATAGGTGAGGTTCTTTTTTTATAATATATATTA